>VZTO01025889.1:0-122029 GCA_013400615.1 Syrrhaptes paradoxus
ACTAATTTGAAAGCTTGAGAGGGTTTTTTTAAACTATGATTATGCCTGAGTCTTTTTGTGCAAGACTGATGGAAATATAAATCTGAAATAGTTTGTCTGGAGATGGCTCCACTGCCTACAGCTCTGCTGGTTTACTGAGAAAAGATCTTCTCTTATGGGTGGCATGTTCTTGAGATAATCTTATCAAAGACTGATTTTTTTATAACGTCGATTTGCTAACAATCTGTTTTACTGCAAAAGGCAGTTTTGAGTTAAATCTGTAAAACAGAGACAAAGAATGCATGATGAACAGCTGTCACTTCAAGTGATGATAACAAACATAGCTGCTGGCATAAACTAAGCAATCGCTGCCTATTTAGGCTCTTTTGGTTGTCCCTATGGGGCATACAGCATTCAGGATATAGATCTACCTGCTCCAGAAATGCAGGTGAAAATCCTGATAGGCTGAACGAGTTTAGTTTGGAGAACATGTATTCTTTCAGTGAAAAACACATTATGCATTTAGAACCATGCATATAGAAAAGAGTAAGAAAGATGCCTGGGAATCCTTAAAAAACTACTATAGAAATTTCAACGTCAATATGCAACATCAATGTATGAAACCTTTAAAAATTCGTTCTGCAAGAGTTCTTTCCAAGTTAATATATACAATATTATGACAGCTTTACATTTGTACTCTAGACATATTTCTTATCAAATATTTCTCAGGTAAACTCTGCAAATGCAGATGCATAGCAAGACCTACCCACAGACACATCACAAGCAAACAAGAAATAAATGATGATGATAGGACTCATGTTACCTAAAAAATGAACTGAATTTGAGTGAGAAAATACATTGCATCCTCTTTTCAGGGAGGAATCATAGGTTTACACTTTTTTTTTTTTTTTAGCAAAATTATCCCTAGAGGAATTATGGTCCTTGTCTCTTGTGGAACTCAGACAAAAGACATTATCGATCGCTACTCCTTACTGTAAAGTTATAATTAAAAATAAGTATTAAACTGGTTACTGGACAGCCTGGCTCTCTATAGCTGGCTTTGTACAATAAAAATCACATAATGTTCTGCTCGTCAGAAAAGCCATCACCGATCCAATTTCAAAGTTCTGCAGCGGTAATTGAAGGCTGCAGGAGGTTGTTCAGCAAAACTTCAGATTAGGACTGAGCTGAGAACATGTCAGCATGTGGCTATGTCCCAACCCATCTTGGGCAAATCCTGGATGGGCAGCGCTGCAGAACAGGGCTTAATATTACAGCGAGCTGAGAAGTCTATCACTCTGCATACTCAAGAATTAAGAGGATTTAAAGTACATGGCAGTCAGTGGATGCATCTTGTTTTTTTATTAGCAATTATTTTTAAAAAAATTATTGGTCTTTTATAACTGCTATTTCTGTACTCTGACAGCTTGGTTGGTATTTTTTTGTATAGGAAAAAGAATGATAATGCTGCCAGATGATTGGTCTCTGAGACAGGAAGATCATTCTCCGAGTACATAAACAGTATGAATATATATGGCATAAATAGATTAATAAATATGGTCAGGACAGTATATGTTTAAACAGGAAAAGTCAGGATTAAGCCTTCAGGAATCCCATTTCAGAGAAACCAAAGCCTGCATGTCTATAACTGTTTACACCCGCTCACTCACATTTCGCCGTGGAAATTGCCTCTATTACATTTTATTTTTTTCTTGGGACTGGAACTGGGTAATTTTTAAGATATGAGTAGTCAGTATTGAGTTCTCAGACCCTAGGACATTACTGTGCAAGGAGGTTGTACCTTTGAAAAGCATCCCAGTCCTGGTGCAATCTGTCCTTGACCTCAGCACTACCCCAGAACCTTAAATTAGTCAACTTTTGTGCATTTCTTTAAAAATGAGTGAGTATGCTGTGATTTTATCTAGCTGCTGATTTGTGGTAGCTGCTGATCTTATATGCTTTGGTGGTAGATGGATGATACGAGTTGTGAATTACTAAGGCAAAGAAAAGGGTAGCCTGTGAGATTACTAATCAATTTTCTAAAGAATGATGTAGCAGAAAGGCCAGTTTTAAATTGTTTCATATTTCTTTTTAATTTAAACAAAACCATCTAAGGTGACCTGCTTGCATCTGTCTATGTTGACTTTCATGTATTTTATTGGTCTTTTAGCATCGCTTCTATTGCTCATCAGTGACTCTGAATGTCCCTGCAAAGTTTCCCAAGGAAAATAAAGATGCTTATTGTGGAAATTATTTCCCTCATTGTGGGACACATTACATTTATTAATCTAATGGTGAATCTCTTTGTATTACTGCTTTTGAAAGAGTGAACGGCAATTTAGGCTCTCCTGTGCTAGGTGCTCTGCTTCTTAATGAGACAGATATTGACACTCGATCTCATGGACTGAATGAAAGAGATAGAACATGTGGAAGAAAAATTATTGCCAGCCTCTTTCACAGACACAGAGCTGAGGTGCAGGAAGACTTGTTCAAGTTCATATAAAATAGGCTGTGGCATGGTCAGGTGCTGAACTTTGATGTCAGGCTCTTCATCTCAACCCCAAGTACACACACATCTGTCCTCAGAGAAGTAAGGACGGATCTTTTGGGAGAAGTTAGAATGAATCAAGGAGAGAAAACAATGATCTGTTAAACTGTAAATTTGAAAGTTACTGTCAATAGGAGTAACATTACAAAAATTGCTGTATACCACTTGCATGTTTTAAATATTTAATACAAAAGATGCTTTGATTTTAGAGAAAGTGTCTGTCAGCTTTTCTAAAGTTTGCTGTCTCTCAGACAAGAAAGGAGAAAGTCCTTAGGTTTAAAAACAATAATTGAAGTGTTAATTTACAGCTCTTCACTTTTGCCTTCGAATAATTTAAATGTAGCAGCTAAAGAGGATGTGTGATAGTTCCTGCAATAATAACACTTATAATGGAATTATTTGCTTTTGCTATTAATACATCTGAAGAAATCTCAGCACAGTTTTCATAAAAGCTTATTGGACTTTTCTACCCATCTTAGCCTTCCAACATCTGATTATCCCATTCGTTATTCCTATCAGACACTAATAATATTACATGTTACTTGAAAATCGAGGATGACTTCCTCAGCTGCTTTGAATACGAAAGCTGCCTGGCCTCACAGTTGCTCCATTACACCCACAAGAATCCTGCTCCTACTTTAAACAATATAAACCGTTTATGTCGGTAAAAGCAAGATGCTGCATTTGTGTAAGCTGCTTCAATTATTTTATTTTCTCTTTATCTTTATTCTTTCTTCCTGATAGCAATTTTTATAATAGGAGGAAAACACTGGTTAGGACAAATGGTTTAAATATTTAAATATAGAGCTTAAACCAGTTGCTGTAAGCCAACTTAATCTGGAAAAGCCAAGCACTGAAATGATAAAGTGAATTAGCAAAGAGACAGCAAACAGGAGCAGGGTATGGAAAATGCAGTGGTAACGATGTCAAACAGCAAAGTTTGGTACTACAGTCATGTTATCAAAAAAATTGTGCAACAATTGGGAAGATTGGTTCAGTGATCAATGACACTCAAAGCTCAGGTGATTTATTCATAAAGGCTTTGCTTAGCTTTTAAGTCAGAGAGAGTTTTCCCTTAGTAAGGACTTCAGGATGAGACCCCAGATGACAAAAGGCAATAGATCAAGAAGGTTGTAATAAGTTTGCGAAATGGGGAATGTCACTTATGCACATTCAAAGTCATTTCCTAGTCCTTGTCCTAGGCTGTATGCCAAGCAAAGCAATACCTTCATTAAGGAAGAACTACAAATTTTACAAGGTAAAGATAATCTTTACACACTAGATTCATAGAGAAAAAAAAACCCCCACACGACTAGACTTTAGCTAAGTATTATAATATTTACAGAAAAAATGTAAACCTTGGTGGTGAGGTGATACAACTGACACCAGCTCTTTCTTTTCCTTTTAAACTTCAACCACATCAGCAAGTCCTCACTTTTATTGGACTTCAGATAACACTTGCAAGCCCTTGAAGAAGAATAGGACTGAAAGTTTATTACAACAGGATCATAATGAAAAATGTATGCTTTCTTCTTCAAAGATCTTGCTGACTTGTTAAGGAGTACTTCTTGGTGGNCTAAGGACTGTTCTGATTTTTGATAAAAGAATTAACTGCTACTCAAAACAGGAGAATGAAACTGGAAGTGCAAGAGTAACAACAAAGAGCTCCTCAAATAACCTATGAATAGTATGAACTACTTTTGTTTAGCTACCAGTTCTGAAAAATCAGGGGAAATAATTTTGGGCTGTTTTTAGGAAAAGTGTTCTGAAATCTTTTGAACTAAAAAATGAAACCAAGGGTTTTCTTGGGAAATTAATACCTCCACTTGTTCTGGGCTTCTAAAAAGTACTACATTTTTAAAAAGATTAATGCATTTAATTTAGTGAAACTTTGAAATTGTTAGCTTGGGATTTTTTCCTCAAATTTTATCATCGGTTTTCTGATTAAAAGAACTTACCAGAACTGGCAAAGCATTATATTAGCACTATGAATTGACTTGTCTCTGTATTTTTGGAA
Source organism: Syrrhaptes paradoxus (assembly GCA_013400615.1). Lineage (NCBI taxonomy): Eukaryota > Metazoa > Chordata > Aves > Pterocliformes > Pteroclidae > Syrrhaptes > Syrrhaptes paradoxus. The sequence continues at coordinate 4,545 of VZTO01025889.1, forward strand.
AAACTGTTGACAAAATTAGTTCCTAAGGACAAGTCTGACTGACAGACCAGAAAGCCAATGACAGTTTGCACAAAAAAAATCAGGTTGTTTTCCATTAGCAGCTATTATGCCTCTCCCGTATCCAGAGATAACAGTAAGTGACATGTTTAATCATGTCATCCCTGAAAAGCATGTATGTGTGGACTGTGAAACAGAAGAGAAACAACTTATTTCTCAGCTGGAAAGGCTGGTAAAGGACTGTGCACATCCTCTTGTCTCTGTAGNAGTCTGCTGCAGTATATACAGGAGAGAGAAAATGAAACACCACTCTGTGGCAAAGAAAGTGTTTTTTTCCTCTTTATTTTCAGTGTTGCTCCCAAGGACAACAGGTTATTAGTGGCCTTTCACTCTCCAGTGTAGGAACTTTTCAAGCTTCAGAAGTTTTACCTTGTTGAGTGAATGCAGTCCATTGAATTTCTTTATTACTTTCGTGTTGCTAAGGACTGTTCTGATTTTTGATAAAAGAATTAACTGCTACTCAAAACAGGAGAATGAAACTGGAAGTGCAAGAGTAACAACAAAGAGCTCCTCAAATAACCTATGAATAGTATGAACTACTTTTGTTTAGCTACCAGTTCTGAAAAATCAGGGGAAATAATTTTGGGCTGTTTTTAGGAAAAGTGTTCTGAAATCTTTTGAACTAAAAAATGAAACCAAAGGTTTTCTTGGGAAATTAATACCTCCACTTGTTCTGGGCTTCTAAAAAGTACTACATTTTTAAAAAGATTAATGCATTTAATTTAGTGAAACTTTGAAATTGTTAGCTTGGGATTTTTTCCTCAAATTTTATCATCGGTTTTCTGATTAAAAGAACTTAACAGAACTGGCAAAGCATTATATTAGCACTATGAATTGACTTGTCTCTGTATTTTTGGAAAAACTGTTGACAAAATTAGTTCCTAAGGACAAGTCTGACTGACAGACCAGAAAGCCAATGACAGTTTGCACAAAAAAAATCAGGTTGTTTTCCATTAGCAGCTATTATGCCTCTCCCGTATCCAGAGATAACAGTAAGTGACATGTTTAATCATGTCATCCCTGAAAAGCATGTATGTGTGGACTGTGAAACAGAAGAGAAACAACTTATTTCTCAGCTGGAAAGGCTGGTAAAGGACTGTGCACATCCTCTTGTCTCTGTAGGGGTCCATGAAGGAGCAGAAAGCACAGTTTCCTCAGATAAAGCACTTAGCACAGGAATTAATTGCAATGGTTCCATATAGGTAAAATAATTTTTTAATTGGAAGAGAGGAAAAGTATATTAGACAAATGCTAAAGGTGCAATTCCCAGCATACCCTGTCTCTTTCAATCATTTCTGGCTTAAGGCATAGCTGGCTTTGTGTTTCATCCCCAGTTGCCCCAGTACAGAGTGTAATGGATCACAATGCAGCAACTGGGATCCAATATTCAAAGGAATCAGTTTTCTCAAGACTCTGGAAAGGACAAGTCTTTCACTTCACCTAGGCTAAAAGAAATATTTTCAGTGTGGTGGAGCTCAGTAACTGAAATGCAAATAGAGGAGTAGTGAGTTCAAAATCCTCCAAATTTGTACCTCTCTATTTACATATAATTTGCAATGCAAAAGTCACGCTATGTGATGTTATATCCCAAGCAAACAAGAGAGTAGACCAGTCACCTAGAAAAACAATCCAGATGAAGCCATCAGCAATGATTCACTGTGTAAGTGCATCAGGCAAAATGATAAAATTTATAAAATTCTTTCAAAGTTCTTTGTATAACTGTATCTGTGGTGATCCCCTAAGGAGCCATGGAGATGCCAACAGCACTGCGATTTGCAATGTGGTGCCATGTTACTGTGACAGTAGTTGCAAGAATTTGGCCATTAAATCTTCATAGTCAGGTCATGATATGGGTCACTCAGGAAAACGTAAAGTCCATAAATTTTAATGATATTTCTTATTATGTCATAATAAATATCACTTTACCTCACAAAGATGTTTCAACTAAAATCTCACAACTACCTTGCAAACCACCAAGTAGGTCTGGCTGTTGCATTGATTCTATCACATAAGCAAGTTCTTAGTTGCTCCCATTGAAAATCTAATAATTCTTGTTATATTCATTGACTTACTCCTTAAAAGTGTTGAAGACTTGGAAAATTTTGCTTCTATTGTGAAGGTACCATTGAGCTAATGTCTTGCAAGCCAGCTTCAAGAAACTAATAGCACAGCCAGGAAAGCTCAGGCCTATTTTTTTTCATCTTATTGAAAAGTTTCAAAATACAACTCATTTTAACTCATTTAAGTGTCAAAATTGGTATTAAAAAAAATGGAAAAAAAACTGTCAAAGAATAAATAAAAGGAAGAAAAGATGTGGCACATCTATTCAGTCCCTCACTAACACGAGCCAGGGTCACCTGACCTGAAAGCATTATTGGTAGATATTTATTTAATCATATTTGAAAGCCTTTACTTCACAGAACATCTATGTTTTCTGCAGTCTACTCTAGCTTTTAGACATCCTTAGTGCTAGAAAACTGAAGGATTGCCCTAATAAGCTCCCTTTGGGATTATTTCATCCAGGCAACACAAAACGCTTCACTCAGAAAATTGTCTTCAAACCATTTTGTTCCTAATGCAATTTTTCCAGCCCCACCCTACAAAGAGCATGGTCTGGACCTGGCTAGACCCAACCTGCTGGGAATACAGTAGATTAAATAAAAAAAAAAACAGTCATTCAAATTACAACCATGTCCAAGCAGCAACATTAAAGAAATGTCACCCAGGTTTGGACTGTGGAATTAGTGCTCCTGCAGTATGGGAATAATAAAAGCTTCCTTTGCAGGATAGCTACAAATCTCATGCGGGAAGTGTCTCTGAGCCCTCCTGCTAAGGGGGGCTCATTGCTCTGCCAAGCCTTCATGTCTCCCAGGGATCGTGATCCACCATTCCGAGGGCCTTCAAGCCTACGCCGTGTTTGATGGATGATGTTCTGTGCTCAGAAACATGCACATAAAACTTCGTTTGACTTTGGAATATGCTGGTATGTTTATAACTCAAAGGGCAGCTTTTATTGAAAAGTTTCTTTCATTGGAATAAATTAAATCCAGACATAGAGAATGTATTTAAACTCTGGAACAGCAGAGACCATTTGTAAATAGAAGCAATCAGAGCAGACAGTGTTTAGACTACAGTGGAGACATCAAGGGACAGCTTGTAAGATAATGTACTAGAATTATACAGCGATCTTGTCATCGATAACCCAAGAGTGTTTATAAAAGTTCTGTGCTGGAACTTTTAAACCTACGTACTGTTAAAAATTCAAAGTCAAAATGCTTCTTTGGCATAAAAATAAAAGAGCAATTGACTGTCATTAATTATGAATATGTGCAGAGAACATAGCTTTGTGCAAAATCAAATTGTTTAAAAGATCAAAATAAAGAATGTAGTTATATCTACAAACGTGTTCCTTCCATTACCTTTTTCTCTGTGTGATTTAAGAGAGCAGTAATGAGGTTATTGCGTACGAAAAGAAAAGGCCAAGTCCTCAGCTGTATAAATCAGGGCTCAAATGTTGTCAGGCCACCAAAGTTTAACAACAGAACCCCTGTAAATGACTGTGAGCGGTCTTCTGCCATAAATGTGATGTGAAAAGCATTAGTTAAAATCTCAGTGATAGGTACGCTATATTGTAACATGCCACCTTATGATATAATGCAAGAGCTAAGCAGGAGCAGCAGTTTTCAATGTGAAGGAAAAAATTATTTCATAGTAATGTAGCTGTTCCTCTAATTAGTACACTGAAAGTTTTTTTTTTTTCCATTAATCAGAGTGTCACAGTGCTAAACAGTTTCATTACAACAGCCAGAAAATAATTCGATATAGAAAACATGATATTTGGAAATGCTAAACAGAACATTTTAATTAATTTAATAAGAGACCAAAGGCAGTCATGCTTTATAACATATAAGAGCATGGCTTGTCTGTGGTAGTGGACACTATATTGTGTAACCTGGTACAGGTGTCGTGAGAGAATAAAAGATGTATGTTCGTAAAAGACATAGAATTTAAATTTTTATATTTTAATATTATTGTCTGATTTTGTTGAAATTATCAATATTTTGCTTGGATTCCAAAAGAAAATAGCAGTTGAAATTTTCTTCAAGAGAGGAATTCCAGATTTCTTTGAAATTTAGTAACACCATTTTACCTTGCTGTTATTTAGTAGCAAAAATTAGTAAAGCTTTGTATTCAAGAGCATAGCTAATTTTTTTCTTACTGTGTTTGTTCCTTTCCTTACTATTCACACAGCGACAGCATCGACCAGATTCATGGCTGGAACATATTTCCTCGTATGTAGGTACTGTACAAGCAAATCAAGCTTTTTAGGAACCTGAAATATTTATAGCTGAAATATGTTTGCCTGTGAATATTCTGCCTTAGTTATTCTCTCTCTGCTCAACAAAAACAAACTGCAGCCCTCTTACATTTTTCCTGATTAAAAACCTTAATTTCCTTCTACCTGCCGTAAGTGTTGCTTTCCTCCTTTGACTTTCCGCATCAACACTTCCCTGTCCCAATTTGTTAGCAATTCATTGCTGTCTCCTCCCCAGATTTTTGGGGCTATTTAATTTTCTCCTGGTTTGGACCAGTCCTGACTGTTTCTGCTGCCTTTCCCACCCCTGCTCCTCTATGGTGATGCTTGCTGGACCTTCACCACTCGGTTAGCACAGCTTTTATAGGGTAGAGAACATCTGGAGTGAGGTTTATGAGTCCTGTCTGGAGCCATTTAAGGTTATCCTATTTAACAGCTGTTTCTCCTCATGTATACCATACATCATGTAACAGATTACATTTACACTACAGACGCTGGCCAGCAGTTTCCCTCTGACACAAGCGTGGAGATGGACTTGCTCCTTAAACCCCGCTGTAATTCCTCGAGGTTTTTAGCACTGTATGAAGAGAGTCAGTTGTAGAAGTCATCGATCAACCACATTTTTTTCTCATCCAAATATTTGTCATTAAACTGTTCTCAGAACTATTTTCATTGTCTGTCACTGGACAAGTAAATTTTAATTCTTATTTCACCACAGCTTCCTGCACCAAGGCATTAGCTTTCATCCTCCTAATTATTCCCAACTGACGTTACTTTGGATTTTTTGCTCTTCGTCTTTCTTCCATTATAGTAACACTGTAATAATGGCATTTAACTCCCAACCATGATGGGAGAATCAGCTCGCATTTTCCATCATTGCTGCAGCTTCACAGTCTGTTTTTAAATGGCTCATTCCATTTTAGGAATCAATAACGTGAGATATATATATATGACTTTTCAATTTCTCACAAAACAGCACTTTAATATGTCCCACAGGACCATCAGGTGACCTAGGAAAACCTACATGCATTCTCAGTCTTGGCTAGGCTTGACCTGAAATTAGTAAATCCCTTTCCTTTTCTCCCTTTCAGAAATAATGAGCTCTTTCTTTGCCTGGGATATATTTGCACGCTTCCACCGACACTAGACAAGGCAATGGGGAGAGCCTGGTTTAGATCAAACATGGCAAACCTTTGTGAAAAAAAAGCTTTTTGTGAAAATATTTATATCCCTGCTCCTTATAATAGGAAAATTCTCCCACAGATTCTCTTCTTTCTAGATAAAAATAAATGCGCTAAGTTAGAGCTGCTGGTATTAAATTATTTAGTACTGTAACAATAATTTTTAATGAATTAACATCTCCTCAAAATTCTTAGCAATGTGAATAATGAAATATAATTCTGTATATTGTGTTGGAAGTTCACAACTAAAACAGGTCATCAATAAATAAAAGAAAATGAAGCTATGGTGATCAACACAAGCTACAGATTAGACAAAATGTCTTTGTGAAAAAGATCTGTGTGACCAGGAGAGTACTAGGTAGAAGAACAGTTTCCATCCAAAATAGGATTTTCTGAAAAAAATGAGCATTAATGTTATGTCGAGGTGTATATCAATGTCTGCAATTCAGTGTTTATTAGCTACTGACCCTGGAGAATGTATTGGTACTGCTGAAGTTTGTAAGCAACACAAAAAAAATAGTAACAGTTCAGAGAATCATTTTTTTAGGCTAAAATCTTACAAGACAAAATTGGAATAGGTCAGTGATAGTGATAAAACACTGTTAGCACTTGTTGTCTCCCAGTGTTGCTGTTTTCCTCTATTTAACTTTCTCTGTTCAGCTCTGTGTCTGCTTAATGTGGGTGTTCCCAGGAATTATGAAAATACCAAACTTTTTTCAGCTTTTTCATCAGCAACATATACAAAAGATCTTGTTCAGGATTCCTAGCAATTTCCAAAGCATGTCGGAATACTTGCCTTTTAAAAAAATAATAAATCAATCATAACTGAATGAGTTTTTACAACTGTTACAGTGTAACTGTCAAACTAAGGCTATTCCTGCCTGGTAATAGTTGTTCTAAATGCATTACCAAGGTGCTATAAACTATGTGCCACATGTGACCCAGTCAGAAAAAAGTATATTATGGGAGTAATGGAATAGATTATTCCAATGTTGTATTCACTTATAATAAGCCTGTAAGAGAACAGATAGAAGCGTGCAATTTCTGATGACATCTCCATGGACTCAGAGGTTCTGTGGATACGAAAACATCAGAATAAGAGTTTTTTGGAAATGTTGCATTGATATAACTTGTGGCCATATGACAAGAAACTATTACATTGCAGCTTTCAGGCATAAAGGGCAGAAGTTTTTCATCTAAAGGTTTAAGAATTCTGTGATTGCATTTTACAAGTAAAACAAACAAGCACCATAAGTCCATTTTTTAATTTTTCTATTTTTCTTTCTTTTTCCTCAATAATGAATAGTCTTTATTAGTATTACTATTGAAACCCAATTTAAGAACCTGACTCTGCCCTCACCTGTGCAAGCCCGCTTCACTCTTTTGGCATCTTAGTGGACATACCAGTGACCAACCAATGGCTCACTGCTTGTCTGGAGTTTGTCTACAGGCTTCCACAAAGCCAATCATAGAATCATAGAATCATTAAGGTTGGAAAAGACCTCAAGGATCATCAAGTCCAACCCAACACCACCTAGCTCACTGAACAATGCCCCTAAGCACCACATCTACACGTTTCTTGAACAGACTCAGAATGGTTTGGGTTGGAAGGGACCTTCAAAATCATTGAGTTCCAACCCCCTGCCATGGGCAGGGACAGATCCCACTAGCCCAGGTTGCTCAAAGCCTCATCCAGCCTGGCCTTGAACACCTCCAGGGATGGGGCATCCACAGCTTCTCTGGGCATCCTGGGCCACCGCCTCACCACTCTCACAGGAACAGATAAAATACTGTTCTAGGAATGTTCTATTTAACATTCCAGATACTAGAATCGGGCAGCAGATAAATATCAAATATTAATATTTTTATTAACAGATAATTGAGAAAGTGATCTAATTAACACCCTAATAAAGAAAAATGTTTGCCAAAGAATTAATCACACCTTGCTGTAGTTCACTCCATTAGTTTTGACATCTTCATTTTAAGAAACTGTCTCTGCATCCTGTTCTGGGCACCATTAAATGCAACAAATTGGGAGGAAACAGCTGTTATTATATCATTTACTATGACCAAGACGGAGTTGTGCTTACAAAGCTTTGTACTATAAAATTTTTTAAGACCGATTCTGAAAACCAGCAGGCTCTAGTGAGAGAGCATCAGCAAATATATTCTCTCTGGTACGGAGACAGGGAGGGATTTCTACACTCTCTGTTCTCTCCTGGCTCTAAGCCACCCCTTGAGCTTGCTCATGCTTTGGGGTCCTCACAGCAGCTGTAATGGGCTTGATGGGAGCTGGAAATAATGGCTGTAAAAAAGGAAAGATATTTTCCATATCACTTATCTAAACCTTGGCTGCAAACAGAAAGAACTGGCATGGTCGCAACAACACAGCAAACAAGAGGAAAAAAGAATGATAAGGTTTTTCCAACCCATCCTGTGTTAGCTAGCAGGTTGTTTCCTAGAATAGACACTGAAGTCAATTTTCCAGACTCGTTTTAAGACTCCCAAGTGATGAGATCCTCTGGGGGATTTTTTTACGATACTTCTTTACCTGTTGTCCTGATGTTCAACCTACATTTTTCTTTTTCTCACTCTTCATGAAATTACCCCAGGTTATTAAATTAAGCATGTTATGTCATTTAATTGCTCTCTTCTCTGATTCTGCAGCATAAAAAGTAGGAAAAAAACACTAGCAAAAGAGAACTAACAGATGTTTTAATTGAAATAAAACAAAACTAATTATTTATACTATATGAAAAAATCCCATTTGATATTTATAAGTTTGATGCCACACCACATTTAAATATTGCTAATAATAGAATACAGAGCCTTCACAGTCTGTAGACATAATTGTTTTGCCTTCACATTGCCTTATTTTACATAAAGAGGAAATAATTGACAGATTTTACATGAATTGTTTGAGGTTAACAATCCCAGCTCTTGCAGAGTGAGGAGTCAGAAAGTCACTGTCTGCTGCCGGTCCCTTTGGTCTAAATCTCACCTTTCCCTTTGCTATGCTATAAACGAATTAATATATATGTGCATGTACGTCCAATGCAACACATACCATGATCTAAGATGTGGTTGTGCTTTCAATTACAAAAGGAGCACAGTAAAAGCTAAATGTCTCTAAAACACTAAGGCAAAAATGGGAGCAGGCAGTATTATATGAGTATGGGTTTAAACAAAAAAAAAGTGTTTATATGAGATGACAGAGAAGATCCAAGGAATTATCTCCCTTGCCAGGCTATAAAATGAAGCAGAAAGAAGCATCCATAAAACACTAAGTTGGAAAGGTGGTTTCATTTCTGCACCAGTTTGTAAAGCTTTTAAGTTGCATACCTTTGCTCCATCCCTACACAGCATGTATGCTGCCAAAGATAGAACATTATTTAAATTTCCTCTAGCCTCCCCATCCTTTAAGCATCACTGATAGGCAGTGTAACAGTAATCCTCACCTTCTGTCTCTAGCATTTTCTCTGAGTCTCTTTAGTAGCTCATATTCATGTGTTTCCAATAATGTCGGCTTTCTGCTGATAACACTCTTACATATTTAAATTGCATTTTCAAGCAAATGTAGTCTTCTCTTCTAAACTTCCAGTCAAGACAAGTGAAAAAAGCCTAATTTAAAGGAAGGAGGCTATCAACCAGATGGGTAAAAATATGTTCTATGTGTGCCAGCACTAAAATGAGAGAAGTTATAAAGCAGGATGAATTGGTCTTCTAAAACATGTTAATGTTGTCACTTTACTGTCATTTTTTTTTTTCCGTAGTACTTGAAAAATGTTTTTTCTCGAGTAAAAAGTGAGGCTGGAAATCAAGCCTCCCTCCAACCTCAGCTGGTGAATGCAGCATGACTACAAAAGGCATTCTTGAGAAATTTTTTCTTCAAATTGTCAGAACCAAATCATCCCCAGGACCGGTGAAACCAGGGGTTAGGAAAAGTGATTTACTCAGTCAGAACTTTGTGTCTACATTCAAACATCTAAATAAAAGGTCTAATTTAGTGTCATGCTGAGTAACCAACATCCTCTTTTGGTCTTAATGAGACCGTTCAATGAGAAGCCTTAACGCTGCTAAGGAGTGTAAATTAAGGCAATCAGTTTCCAAAAAGTTTCTTCAAAAGCTTTGATTGCTCAGTGGAACCAGACCTCTCTGTAAGGCTTACTCATTATTAGGGCTGTAGGAATAATAGGTAAGAGCATGTTATCAAGTCCAAGTTAATGATGGCATTTTGATGGGGAACCCAAACCACAATTCATTCCTAGCAGGAGCTAGTCCTGAATGGTTCACCTTAGGAAAGCAAGTGATTCAGTGCTGTTTGATATTTCAGACATATTCCTTGTTGGAAATGTTGGGGAGAAAAAATATCTGCCCCAGGAGGACCTAGGGTGCTTCGGTCAGTCCTTCAGGGTCTCCCTGAAACATGGGCTCTACATGGAAAGAACAGAGATTATTATACGGGGCATAAAGAGAAAAGATGGAATGATAGAAGTCTTCCCCAAACCATTTTTAATACATATATCCAGGAAATAAATGATAAAAATGGAGAATTGGTGACTTTTTTCCCCCTGAAGGTACAAGATACTCTTAGTACAGAAGACTGATACCTTTTCTACATCAGAAGATTGTGGACTGTCATAAATAATCTACTTAAATCTACTCATGCCCTGATTTATAGTGCAGAGCTTTTCCCACATCCATGGGTATAAGGCAAATATGCTGAAACCAGAGTAAGCACACCAAAGTCAGCCTCCTTTTGGTGGTGTAGAACAGCATAAATGACAGGAAAATCAGGCCAAGTGAGAAAGAAAAGAGAGGGCAAAGTACAAGCTGGCTCCAGTGATTGGGGAGGGGAAAAGAAGCTCCGAAAAAAACACTGAAAAATGTTTTTTCCTTTCCTATCCCTACTATGGAACACACTAAAAAAAAAAGACTCCCAAGGGACTTCCAGAGGAAGAGATTGTTGTGGAAACTTCACTTTGAATGCATTTCGTTTCACCCACATTCATCTGAGAGACTGGAAAAAAGACAAGAAAAGGGGAGAAAATGGTATGAGGAATAAAATATTAACATACACACAAAATGTCAGATGCACAAATAATTGAATATTTGATATTTTGACTCTTTCAAGCTTCGTGATTCCCCAAAAGCACTTCTAGTTGCATGTATTTTTGAATGAATTAATTGAATTTACTTTCATATCTTTCCTTTCACTCCCATGTGATCTTAATGCATTTTCCCAACTAGGGAGAGGGGAATCACCAATAATTACAAGGATGCATGAAAAGGAGCTCCCCCATCTTTCACTCTTTTTCTGACATTGCACTATTTCTCATTATCTTGTCTGGAAAACAGCAGTGCACAGACAGAAGTTCTAATTTACCTAATGAAAATTTAGATGGGATGAGACTTTCTCTGCTGGTTCTTATTGTAGCCACAGGGATTTGGATCCTTTGTCCACTGTGGCACTGGGTGTACCATCTCCTTCTTCCCATCCTTGCCGAATGTGACAGTTTCTCATGGCATTAGAGACATTAGGAAAACATTCAGTTGGAGCCCTTGTAATGCCATCACAACCTGAGAAAATATTTTTTTCTTTTCTTTCCAAAGTCTTTAAAAAAAACCAATCAATAAATAATAGTATTACTGAGGAAGACTGTATCTGCCTGCCTGTTGGCAGAGGAAACTCTCCAGAGAACATATATTAATCTAATTTAAAATTTTAATTTTGTATGTGCTGTTCATTTCTACATGCTTTTTCATGTAGCAAGCTATGGAGCAATGAAATTCTCTTTAATTTTCCACGTCTCTTGGACGCAATGACAAGCTTAGGCTGATTCAGCAGAGTAGAAATAATTTTGACACTTGCAGTTATCAGATGAGGTTTAATACAAGGATTCAAGGTCTTAGGGGAAATCTGCAAGTGTTTGCAGATTCATAAGTTTATCCATAAATGTTTAAGAATTTGCAAGCATTAGAGGCCCATTTTCAAATTAAAAAAAAAAAAAAGAAAAAAAAAACATTTTAAGCATGTTGGGAATTTTAAATAACATGTAAAACTAACAAAAATTCACCTCATTGATAGTGAAGCTGATCCACAGACCAAAGTGCTCCCTGATCTGAACACGAATATGCACAGCTGATTCCTTCGAGGGCTGTGACCGCGTGAGTCTGCTGTAATCTTTCATTCTCCCCCTTCTCCCTCTATTTTTAACCAGGCTGGATACTGTTGTTTTGACAAGCTGGCTGGAGTTCAGTTCCTGGCAGCAGGTGCCAGCACTCTGGAGCTGGGCGGGAAGGCGGCTGCGGGGACAGCACCTCCGGCCACAGAGCAGTGGGAGCTGCTTGGAGATCCCCAGCTCCATTGCAGTGGCTGCTCAGCGTTTTAAATGCTGGATTCAAACCGCCCAGCTCTGCAAAGCGACCTGAGACCCTGGGGATAACATTCCCCTCCTGGACCAGGGTCCATTCCAACTCTTGCCTAAACTGTCTTTGCCAATGTTTCCTGCCATAGCAGAGCTTTGGCTAGCTTTGGCCATGTCATGATATTCCTCTGTATCCCACAAATCGATTTAACACGACTTTTCTGAAAGCAGGCTGCTTTCCAAGGTCACCAGTGCAGGTGCCGTGCTTCAAGATCTTGCACGGGGAAAGCATTCGCATCGTGCATTGCTAGCTCGCCTAAAGAGAAATCTCAGTCGTTGCATTACAGTTCAATTTCTGCAGAAGATGCTGACAGAGGCTGAAACTTTGGTGTATTGTTTTTATTGCTATGCAGATTACAGAAAGCCTTGGCTGAACTGTACCCCCTGCCTTCTGACTTGTTTTAAGCACTTAAAAGCACACTGCTGGAGTCAAGCGCTGTCCTACTCAGAGTATCTGAATATCCTCCACGTGCCCCAGCAAGACCTCCAGATGACATTGCAGTCTCCTCGGACACCTAAACTGCTCATCTTAAAATACTTGATGTGAATATATTCAACAGTCTTCCCCTCTTTTTGGACATTTTTAATTTTATTTGGCTTTACTCACCCTTACCATATAATGGTTTTAATGAGACTGGACCTCATCATCTCTGAGTTTTGTTTGAAAACAGCTATTTATAGACTTTTTTACATGTTGCTGGTCGCAGCACCTAGAGGTTAATGTTTGGGGTGACAGTATACAAACACATAGAGAAACAGAGCATCTATAAATTGTCCAGAAACAGAGTCAGGGAGGACACAAAGTGTGTGGATAAGGAATTGCCATTATCACCTATAGCTGCAGGTGTAAAATTTAAGCACAGGGAGATAAATGATTTACTTAAAACTATACTGCAAGTCTATGACATGGAGAATTAAATCCTAGTCTCCGAGCCTCAATAAGTTAACCGCAAACTCATCTTTCCCAGCATGTAAATATTTGTAAGCAGAATTTTTCTGTTGAACAACTTGATGCTTTGTATGCTAAAAGATTACACTTCCTATCAGTGAATATCTGAGTCCTGGCCCCAGAGCCACAGGGTAGAGCATCTTATTATGAACAAGAAGTAGCAGGCAATACATTGGGAAGCTATTGCTACTTTTATCTTCTGCAAGATTTTCTCTAGGATCTGTCATCCATGCATCAGCCTATTCCCCTGTGGGAGCAGGTGGCTGTTTCTCACAAACATGCAATAAATGATATTACCAAAAGCTACATAAATAAAAAAATATACACCGCAAGAAATTTCATGGCATCTTGATATAGACTGAGACAGGGAGGGATTTGTGAGGGAAGAGGATGAGCCAGTTATAATTTAGCAGTGAATAAATTAAAGGATTAATGCCCAGGGTATTGTGGCAAAGGCTAAAAGTGTTTGTCTGCAGCCAGAGGAAAGAGACTCTGCACTCTGTCTCTGAAGATGTTTCCCACTCATAACATACCTCCATAAAATCTGCCCGAGGTTACTTTCTTGTGACTGCTGTTGGTAGGTAGCTTCTCTAGAGAAAGATATACTCTGTCCCCATTTTGCTGAGTGTGCAGGATATTTACATCCCCATCCTTGATCTGAAGCCTAGTATAGAACAAACAGGTAAAGGTTATAGGTTTGTTTAACCTTTAGGACAGCCTTTAGAATTAAAAAATACCTAAGTGACTTAAGGCTCCTCAAAACTGTAGAATTCTCAACATGAGATGACACATACATACAGGAATAAAGTTGAAAGGTTGTTTTTTTTTCCCCTAAATGAATTATTTCTTAATATAAGGTTTAAAACATTAAGCATGTCTTAACCCATAGAAAACCTGCTTGCAAAGCTTCATAAGTAGTGGAAAATATAGAGGATGTTTGACAAAGTTTAAGGCAGCAACACTGTCTCAGGGTTTTACATATCAGCTAAATTTTTGTGTGTGTTTATACAGCACTATAACTTAGACATTTAAAACACTAAGTGCAAATCATTTATTTTCTACCATTGACTGTTCCTATTTATCATATGCATTACCCTATCTTCAAGTGGACAATAAAATGTTTAAACAAATTGCACAACCGTGCTGAATCACTACATTTTAATGCTCTTGAAAAGAAGGGAAAAAACCTGTTTGCTGTGTCTGCAGAGAGTAGGACAAGAAGTAATGAGCTTAAATTGTAGGGAAGGGAATTCGTTTCAGGTATCACAGAAATTTTCTGAATTAGAAGGATGCTGTAGGTCTTCAGCGTTGTATGAAAAAGCTAGATGAACAAGGAAGGATGCTTAGCTGATCAGGTCTTAGGGAAGAGAGATGGACTAGATGATTCTTGATTGCATGACATTTTCTTAAATGATGCCCTTGAACCCATTTTCGTTTTCCCATCTTCCAGTTCTATTATGTGATGCTGAATTACCTCAAGGAAGCTGAAAGGTTTATAGGCAGAAATATCCATTCTCTTCAAAAAGAGCTAGGCAATAAAAAAGGGAAACTCAAGAAAAACCGTTTTTTTCTAGACTAGATACAAAATAATGAGTTGATTTTTTTTCTTATCATTTTTCTACGGACCCTGTTGCACCCTCTGTAAGTTGTTGAAGCTTTGGACTGATAAAATGTGCTAAGGTTAAGATGTCTGACTAAAAGGAGATATAATAGGTCAGAAATGAAAAAAAAAATTAAATCTTAGGTATCCAATAAATAGTTGTCTATATGCAAACAAGAGTTTTTACATATACAAGGTCCTCTATATTTTTAAAATGTGTTTTACATGCTTGTTATTGTTTAAAGTTTGATTTTATTCTATAAACAATAATTGCAGAATTATTTTCACTGAAGACAGTTTTGTCCTGGGTGGATAAACAAGGTGGCAATACATCCAAAAGCCTCAGAGGATGGTTAGTTCTATATCATTTTTCTTTTTCAGTGAACCATGTGGCATCCATTTGCTGATCATACCTCGTGCTCCTGAGACTTGTAGCATGAGACATTTTTGGAAAGGGCTTTGAAAGCAAGCAGGATGCAGATTATGCATAAGGTCCCTGCGATCAATAGGAGTCTTCACATTGATTTCAGGTAGTTTATGTATTATTTAAAGATATAGTGGCAAACATGTCCAGGAATCACTGGACAAGACACAGACTAAAAGCAAGGTAAAGTAACTCCTCTTTTATGGGAAACTCTTCCCTTGAGTACTGGTCACCATTTCTGTAGATATTGCTCCTTCAAGGGCTTAGCAGATATCACCTTCAACCCTTTGTATGTCCCAAACACATATGGATCTGCCTTTCAGAGCTCCCACTGGAAATTAAAATACATCTTGAAGTTTGAAAGTGAGACCAGCAGAATGAAATACCTGCTTTCTTAATATATTTGTATCTGCTAAGGTAACACATTGCCTAAAATAATGTATTTGTCCATATCCAATCACTATTCCCATTTTCATTGTTCATAAAGCAGCAAAAAATGAGAGCAAAGATGATTCAATTAACATCTGATGGAGAAACTGGTCTGTTAAAAAATACTTACTGAGCACAATGAAGTCTTTAATTTGATTGTGTTCTACTCAAGAAGTAGAGGAAGAGTCAGCATGAGAAAAAATCCCAGAAAGATTAGAGATTCAGGGAGTAAAGTGTTCTAGATTTCATCCACCATAAAATAAAATAAAATAGATGTATCAATGATTGCTTCACATAGGAACATACAGATTTATGGTTAATTAAGAATGCTGAATACAGAAAATTAGTAGGTTCTTTCTGCTAAATTGTTTTAATTATTCTTGGCAAAGGCAGAATAACTCTACAAGAGTTTTTTTTATGGGTTTTTTAATTAATTGAAGAATTTAAATGAAGCACTTTAAACAATAGTGCACTTGACTAAATATGCACAGGGAAATTGGCAGCTGAGCACTAGAGCTGGAACTGCGGCAGTCCAACCGGAATGGCTTCCATACTTCCCTGTGCATGCAGGAATTTGAAACGTGTAACACATTTCTGTACTTAGATTTCACTTGTATAATGCTTTGCTGGAAGGTTTCAAACCACATTAAGCCTCTGATCCACTGATAAATTCTTGGAAACCTCCATGTACATTACAGGTGAGATTTTTCAGGAGCTCCCAGCGTTTGCTTTCCAATCCAAATGGATTACTTATTGATTTTGATGGGAGCAGAATTAGGGAAATACAGTGACTTCTGAAAATGTTGCCATCTTAGAAGAGGACAGACTGACAACAGAGCCTTGTGGTGTGGAGTGCTTTATGACAAAAAAAATTACATCTTAGAATATGAAGCCCTGATTTTTAAGGTTTCTTGCCCTTATTCAGGATCATTCCTTGTTCAGTAAACATTTAAGCCATCAAACCACTAACTGAGCTCTCTATATAGATGAACCTCTAGGCTGATGTTGCAGGTGGAAGGGACATTCGTACCACCCCATATTTTTTCATGCAGAACACGCAACTTTATTTTTCCCAGTCACTGTCCTCAGGGTGATTCTTCCCGTTGACCTTCTGTGAACATCCATGCATTTTTAGCAAAGTTTTCTGTTTGTGCCCATTTGGAATAAAGGAAAGATTTTCTTTTTCCAGAATTACATTTTTGCTTCCTTCCAAAATAAGAAAAGACTATGAATTATGAAATACACCATTTTTAGTGTATAGCTGAAAACTGTTGAGATTTGAATCACACACCAGCCAGGTTGGTTCATACAACCTCACAACTCCCCCTTTCTAAACCAAAATAGTCCCTGTATTAGTGGTGATACAAAATCAGAAAAACAATTCCTTTGCTAAAAAGCTTAAAAGCTAAATAAAAGTATTCTTGTGATTTCTATCCTCCTTCAAATAGTTTTGTACTAGTTAAAAATAATGCTATTCAAAACCTGTAAAAAGATTTTAGAGTAGAACTTCGCCCTGCAAGATGCTGCAGGGTACTGCAGGATATAAAGCTTGGGAGGAAGATAGGACTTTGGGATCCTAGAAAAAAAATGTTCCTACAAAATTCTGGATTCTGGATGCTTAAGGTTAAATAAAGCAGAAAAGAGTACAGAAAGTAGAAATAAATTTAACAGCACTTGGCCTAGGAGTGTAAGGTAGTGACAGATTTGGCTTACAGTTTTTGAAAGAGTTTTGAATTGATAGTAGAAAATTTTGTGGAATATTTTGGCTTTGTTTTCCTGGTAATAAAAGTTTTAAAACTACTCAACACCCAGCACTGGAGGAGTATGTAACTTTCCATTTCAGCAGTTTTATTTTCATCCCATCATCAGGTTTAGTAGCATCCTTCCACTGCCCCCAAAATTTAAAAACCATAAAAATCACTGAGTTCTAAAAAGAACTCCGTGGTTTTTCTGGCTCTATGATGGCTGATGATTTGCCGTCTGCTAGCCTGCTTAATCTATGATCTAAACCCCTATTGCAGTGATCAACTCATGTGCACAGGGGAGTATGTGACGAGGACCCTCTCCCTTTATCTGTGGATTCAATGGGGGGCTCAGCTGGGGCCCCACAGAGGTGAAGGGCTCCTGTCTTCTCTCTCTCTGCTCAAAAAAAGATCAAAACAATCACACATTTCAGGGTAAGGTTGGGGGTTTAGATTTTTTGTTTTGTTTTGGTTTGGTTTGGTGGGGGAATTTTTTTTTTTTTGATGTTGAGTTTTTTATTTTTAATAGAGAAACACACTCCATTAGCTGATGATGTATGAGAAACTTTGCAACAACAACAATTATTTAAATGAGCCAGATATCTCAAAATTTATTCATCTCCAGCTAGGAAGAAAGAAAGACACATAAAACTTGGCAAATGCATAAAAACCTATCTGAAATGTCTAGTCCACCACTGGATTTTTTGCTCCTTTTTTAACCCTAGGGCATGCAGTATTAGCTAATGGATTTTAAACTAGATATAGCTCAGTGGAGAAGGCTTTTCAATTTTATCTGCAGCAGAAAAAAGTGAGTTTTCACACAAAATTTATATTCCTTGCTGAATAGGAGTCCATTTGCCTTTGACCATCATAAAGAAATATAAATCAGCTGTAGCATTCCTTTTGATTATTTACCCTTTTACACAGAACCATTAGGCAGAAGAGACTTTTGTTTGCTCTTGATTAGTTTGGTGTTGTATTTTTTAAAGACATATGGTGGTTGTAGATGGTTGTAGCAGAGATAAGAGTTTTTTTATGCTGAAACAGTGGACAAATCATATCATTTCCTTTTATTAGTCTCATTTCAGGAGAGATGCAGGCAGGACATAAAACTACCAGGTTTTAAACAAATGAGGTGGGAAGTTGTGGATATGAGAGTGTTTTATAGAGCAGCTATTATTTCATGTTTCTACTGAAAAAAAACCCACTGTATTTTCTCAGTAGTGCTCATAGGCACTATTAGACCAGGAATTACTTGAAGTTAACCTGCTGCACATTAATTAGAAATTGCTCACATTAAGTTAGAATTTTCTGGAATCTTTTAGACATATGGAAAAAAGATTGTTAAGAATTTCATCTTCAGAGAAAATGTACAGAAAGAGTTGCCTCCTTACTGCTGATTTACAAAATCTTGTAAATCCTGGGCTTAAGGGAAAATCTTTCAAAATGAGAAGTGCTGTATTGCATTACAAGGATGAGAAAGACTTGGTCTCTATGTATTATGAAACAAGGTGGATGAATGTAGATAGTGACAAGACTTGGGAAGAAGTGAGGGGATGCTGAGTGCAGGGAGTGCCCAGCCAGGCTGGCTCTCATTGACCATATACCAGTATCTGCTATCATTAGAATTTTTCTGTGTTCATTGTTTTACACCTTGTCTGTACACATGAACACCAAACCTGTGCTTTTAGGGTCAGCCCTCAGTGTGAACTATAAAATGCCCTGTAACAGGGTTCACAGCAGTGCTTTGTTCCCAATCCAATGTTTTTACTTTAACTCCTGCTGCTAAAAGTAGTTTTCATAGCTTTTTCTTAATTTCAAGAATTAAATGGAGTAATTCCAGTTTACCTCCTCTGTTACCTTTTTAACAGGAAAAAAGCCACCAGGTGATAAATGTAATTCAGATGTGCTGACCACACCTCCTGAAATACTTGGCAGTGGCTAGGAATTTTATATCTCAGCCACCGGTAACAGATGTGCAGTAGAGAAGAAAATGAATTGATGGATGGATGGATGGAACAGGTAAGTACACATTGTCTGAATATGATTATGACTCTGCAGTTTTATATAAATCTCCTTTATTTTAAGATGAATATCCAAATTGTTGACATAACAAAAAAAGTATTTTAGGGCATGAAATTTACTTTTTGGGTGTCGCCTTGAAATCTAGAAAACCCTTCTTTGTCTTTACCAGGTCTGTAGGACTAGGCGGTGAATACTTTTGACTGGTGTGAGCTGGGTTGCTCCTCTGTTAGCCTGTGAAACCACAGCCCTCTACTTAACCACAGCTCAGTGGTTCAGATTCTATCAGCGAGATATAATCTATTAGCAGAAATAATCACTGTTGAGTTATTTTCAGTGAGATTAAATGACAGGGTATTTTTTACCGTAGTATGAAAAAATTACTTATGGTTTTTACAAGCTTGTCTTTCAAAAAGGATCAGAAAACAGAGGTGTTAAATCTACACTCCAAAGCTGCATATGAGAAATAAAAATGTTTTCTTGGCCACATTGTTCTCGCTAAAGGCAATATTAATGCATCTAATTGTGCCAAAATATAAACTTTAATAAATGTGCTGGTGCTACTGACTGTCAAAAGTTACTTCTGGAGTGATTAACTACTTGAGGCTGCATTACTGTTGGCAGTAAAAATATTTAAAGTGTGGGACGGTTATATGTATTTGGAAGCATTTTATGAAGTTAATCTAGAACAGTTAAGTTAAATTACTGATTTGGGTGTGAAGGGGAATAGGTAATTAATAAAAGCGAAATAAAATTAAATTTTCTAGTAAGCACGTCCTAAACAAATCCGAGATCTTCAGCTGGTTCTTGAGCCATTAAAATACACATATTTCACTTTATTGTAACAAATATAAAATAAAAAACACGTAAAGTTCCCAGATACAATTTCAAGGGTTTGTTGTTTTTTGGTTTTTTTTTTGAGGCTGTTTTTCTTAGACATCAATACCTGTCAGGGATATGGAATAGGCAGGTGGGATTTTGACAGTCAACAGAAACACAAGGAGGAGGGTTTTTCAAAGTGTATGTCCAGCCTGGCGGGAGGGTCTTAAAAGTCAACAGCAGATGTCCTGACTTCAGCAGAGCAAAGCCAGCCTGGCTAGAGTGTCTTCTGGAAAATGCCTCCTTGTTTAACAAAAGATTATTTGAACTATCAAACACTTGAGTCTGCAGATATAGTCTGGAAATCTCTTGAGAAATGGGATTTATTGTAGACAAAACCAGTCATTGTACTCCTTGCTTTTGATTATGATAGAAAGATCTCCAAGTCAGGCTTTTTTTAAATTTTTTTTTGTTTGTTTGGTTTTTTTCAGGATTTCTGTCCAGCTGTCTCTGGTCCTCAGGTCCTGAAGGCACTTGTGAGCTCTCACCCACAGGTAGGTCTGCAGCCACACCAGCACTGCAGCTGCCTGCGATGCCTGCCTTTGGCTTCCTAGCAAGACTTCAAATAGACCTGAAAGTCCTTGGAGATGTTTGGATATGAATACAAATAAAGTAACACCGTACAGATGGCATTTATTCAAAACAGTCTTTCCATGGTCCCCTGGGACACGTGGTCTCATTTGGAGGTTAAAGGTTCTTGAAGAGTTAAAAGCACTGCACATGTGCTTGAGGATACAGCTTCTCACCCCAAATATTTACAAATTAAGCAGAGAAGACTAAGGAACCTGTTGTTATTTCATTTCTTCTGTCTTTTAGTGGGTAGGGGGATGTATTTGAGACGTTAATTTAAATTTTTCTAATGTCCAGGCCAATGACTGCTCAACTCACTGCTCATTCATTCAATAAAACTAAACATAAAAGTTGGGAAATATTATAGGGATTGTAAGAAAGCATTTCTGAATGTGAGGCTGTTGTTTGCCAGCTACCGTGTGTTTTATGGGTCAAATATCTGCCTCCACCAGCAGCAAGAAGAAAATACTGCAGGGTCAAGAGGTAATGGTGGCTGTTGCTACTTTGCAATTTCTTGCTGACAGTGACAGATTTTAAAATAAATTGGTGCTTAGATTCCAGGGGAAAACTCCTTAGCAGATGACACCACTATTCAGAGGGGTCAGAGCCAGAGCCTAATCTCTCTGACAGTGTCTTGCTGCTGTCTACCTGTCGTTGTTGCATGGTGCAGGGCAAGGCTTCACTCCTGCCCAAGCAGCATGGACAATTGTAATGAAGATCTATTGTCCCAGCCCTCTCCTACAAACATTTTACTTCATTTTTTAGTGCTTTTCCCATATGTAGTAGTAGTAGTGGTGAAAACCAGTAAAGAGTTGAAGTTGTTTGTCCTGTCCCTACCAGTTATTTGTTATACCACAATAAAAAGGGAAATAGATATCTTATCTACGCAAGACCCAAATTGTCAGAGAGGCCATCGTGATGAAAACCAAATCCCCTGGGGATGTCCAGGCTTGCAACAGATTTGCTGGCAAGACCAGAATCTGAAGACCTTTAACAGGCAGAGGGCTCCTACAGATGCTAATGGAGAATTTGTGATACAGTGAGGAACAGAGTGAATTATTGTAAAGCTTTGCCTTTGACATACGTACATCTGGGGCACTGTGCCGCGATCTGCCTACTTCCTGCCCTGTGTGTTCTTTTAAATTCTGCCAGTTCATACACAACCTTCTGATACAAATGTAAGTAATGAATTGGCCATCATAAAAAATCTTCCAGACCTCAGTTTAAAAACTATCCCAGATTACAGAAAGCATTTGGAAATTTGTGGACTAAATTAAGGTATTGGTTGCACCTAGGACAGAGATAGCTGTTTGTTGAAAAAATAAATCTGTTCTCAATGAAAACTCAAGATGCACTATTGCCAAGTTGTACCAGAAAAAGTAGACTGTTTTTACTTTTATTTCTATAGAGCAGACAGCATTGATGGTTGCTATACCTAGGTGTAGTTATCCATCCTTTTCAATTTCACTTCATCAAACAGATGAACAAAAAAACCAAAACTAAAATCGAATGCTGGAGAAACTGAGATGATCATGAAATTAGGGCTTCACTGACACTGTCTGTCCCATCACTCAACATGCACAGCATCTGCTTTCAGTGACCTGTGCTCCACAGTATTTCCCGAGACCCAAAAAGAAACTGCTGAGAAAAAAAAAAAGAATTGCTCTCAAGGGCAGGGAGACAGCAACATTTCTTGCAGGGTTTTTAATTTATCATTAAATAAGACAATCCCAAAGTTGTATTTTTTAACTTGTTTACAATTACTACCATCTACTTTGATGTGAAACTGCTGTAAGCATGCAACAGAAATTATGTGCTGGCTGCACAGGGAGTTAGCACTGTCAAGCATCCTGTTACCTTTAAGTTGTTGCAGACTAATACAGTATCCTTGGGCTTCAGCTGCCAATCTATTTAATCAGCTCTACTGTCATTTGCTGTCATTTCTACAAGTACTATGGGTCTAAATTAGAGGTTGGATCTCTTCACCTTGTCATTAAGGAGCTATGAAAGAGCCATGGCCATGGTAGATTGTGATTATTTTGACAAGGGGATCATATTAAACCTCTGTACTCTACCAGAGCAAATCATACTTGATCATTATAATTGAGAGGTACAGTTCTTTAGACTGATGACTTCTATCTTTGCAGCATTGCTTTTCAGCTTCGAATATTACTTGTTTCCTTCCTTCACTGCCATGAGCAGGTGCTGAGTTTTTTCCTTTGCCACCCCTATAATCTGCTGTTATTTTTGCAGGATAGCTCTGCAAATAAGACACTTCAATTGCAGTGATTTGATCCCTTTACCGATGTTTACATAAATAAAACAAGCCATAACAACCCAATTCAGCGCTTATGTGATTGCATTCACTTCCTTTGATCCACAAACATTAGAAATGTGATTCCTTTCCTCAGCACAGATACTGTCAAATAGAAACATCTCTCAGCAGTATTCAGTCCAGACCTATCATTTTTAACAACCTTCACTTGAAAAAAAAAATTAATAACCTTATTCCTAGCAAAGTGATGAGTGGAACCATTTTTTGTGGCTTAAATTACTGATTGCCCTTAAGCATCTAATTTCAAGCATTTTCAAAGGGGAAGCAAACAAGAATGTATTTTACAAATAAAAATCAGTTTAATGAAAAATTCCATAAGACAAATTGATTATGATTCTTGCTTGGTTTTGATTAACAATGTTTTAAAATTATTTTGGAGCCTATTTTTCTAGTTACATTCCTGAACTTGTTATTTACTGCACTTCATCATGTACATATGGATGAAAGCTAAAAAGAGAAAGTTGATTAGAGTATGGCAGAGACTTTCTAAAACGAGGATTTACTGAAACGGATCCTTACTTGCTAAGACTGCAGAATGTATTTATACAAGTGATTCACCATACGGATGTGGGAAAATGTTCAAATATTTGTGTATCAAGTTTCAGACTTTCATAAATGTTTGCTACAGAAAGTAACACTGCCTATAAAATATCTTTTTGCTATAGAAAGTAACAGAGACTATAAAATATCTTTTGGCTTCAAATCATACATTTAATTCAGGAATCCCAAAATGACAGAATGAACCAAATGCATAAGCAAGACTTTACCCGGATAGGAAGTCACCATCATGAAACTGCATCAATGGCATGACCCTTACTGCCATGTCCGCCTTTACATAGCAATTGCTAAATCCATCTCTATCGTTTTTCATACCTTGAAATTATATATCATACTAGGTTTTGGCCCAAAAGATGGTATTAACAGCAGCTTGTGAGTGCTAGCATCAGCCCCAAGCCATCCCTGTAGGATTGCTCGCATTCCCCCATCCCATCCTTCCTGGGTAGAGAAGAATCCTACCATGGTCATGTAGGATTAATGGCACAGAGCCAGTTATTACAGCCCAGGTTAGTGAAGTTGGAGGAACTTCTAACAAAGGGATAGATCTGTGTTTTAAAAATATCTGCTAAAAAGCAGTCCGTGGGGCCACATCCGACATCTGAAATCTCTCTGGGTGGCTGGAATAGCAATGTACTGCCACCACCCAGGACAAAAGAAGAGATTCCTTCCCAGACCCCAGGTGAAGTAGAGATTGAATGAAGACAAGACTGAAAGACCATGACTAGAATTGTATTTACATTGATGAGCAAATCTTAGCCATGGTAAAAGCATGCATATTTTAGTATAGTTATTTATTGTTAGATTTGCTCTTTTGTTCAGTTTTGGTATTTTCCCTGCAACATAGTGGGTTGTTTTCCTCAACATATTGAAGCTGAATGAAAAGGAAGAAAATCTGTAGCAGTTACAATTTTTTGTAGTTTGGGAAACAAGAATTTGAGGAGAAAATGCAGTATGACATACCCATTGCTGCAAATGTGGTATGCTAATTCAGATAATTGAAAAATGCAAGACAACATAATTATCTGACATAGTTCATAAAACTTGCTGCTAGTGCAGTGTTAACTTAAAAAGTGAGTAAATGCAGGAATACCATCTTGCCCACAAAGGTCAGGGAAGGGCACTACCAGCTGAAAATGCTGTCATTATTCATAGTTCAGCTGGTGTAAAATATGATGCAGTGTCATTTAACAGGCCCACTAAAAATCATAAAAACCTGGTCGAGTCATGTAATCACAAGTACCTCTGGGACAGCCTCTTTGTCCTAAAGAAGAACTGCAGAGAATTTGGAGAGCACATCCACTTTATATCTTCATCCAAGGAAACAACCACAAATCAATTAGATTAGAGCAGCGGCTGGGTGATACAGCAGTCAGAGTTGTGCATGTCAGCATTTCTATTAGGTTGATAAGAAACCTGCTGTGAAAAATCTAAACAGGAGCATAGATGGTCTCTGCAAATAAGTTGTCTTCTTATTTTCTCTAAATTTTAAATCACTGGTCATTTTGAACTCACGTCAGCTTCATTTTGCTGCTGTGTGCCTGCCAACTTCAACGACATCCTTGTGCAGATGTTAATACCTGAAATGTTATGTGTGAATTTAATTTATCTGGTAAGGTTTTGCAAATGAATGCTCAGTTAGTCCCTGTTGGTGGTAACATAAGAGTTAAGGCTCCCAGCAATTTGGTGGAAAGTAGGCTTTAAAAATTTATTAACAAAAAATGATCCAGCAAGTTTAGTCATCTTGGGTTTCTTTAATGAAAAGATGTTTAAAAATATAAACACATAAAATAAATATTCAACTAAAAATGATTCACAGATGTATTTTTAAAGCTTCTATGACAGATTTTAATACAAAGTTTAGACAAAATTGCCAGAATAAATCTTGTGGATATTGAATTCTTGGCTTTGTTATTCTTTTAAGATTACATTATGTGTTCTGTTACAGATATCCAGCCATAGAGAATTCTTGCAAAATACACAAGATCTTAAATAGGCCAAATTAACCTGGAAGGACAAAAAAGGCTAAGCTATGCATACTACCAGTGGAAACCCAGAAGACTTAATCAGTCACATTGCCATTGCTTCATTGCAAAGACTATTTGTAATGCCATTAGACATGCAGGCACTACCGAGAAAAACGGTGGTTTTGACAAACTGCCTTTGGAAATACCTTTAAAAATGTATCTATAGGTTGCATAATAAAAATTCAATCCCTTGGCTTTCAGTTAATCCTGCAGAATATTGATAATAATATTTTATCTAAGATAGTTATAATTGTTTTGCCACATTATAATCACATTAAGACACTTCAGGGTGTCTACTCTAACAATAGCAAGTCCTGCTGTGTCTTATTACTTAAATGTGCTTGCAATTTGCTCTCCCTGCTGACTATCCGTTTGTCTTTTCTAGGCATAGACTGATAGCAACTTTCACCAAATCGTATTTATTTTACTAGGAAGAGTGTTGATCAATACCATATGAGCTGAGACAATCAAACCCATTTTTCTAATTATACCCTTTTTTTCCAGAAAGCCTGATGAGATGTATTTATTAGTACCATACCTTACAATCAATTACTCCATACAGATGGTTAACGAGATAATAATCAAATGATCAAATAATAGTAACTGTTTTCCCATTTAGGAAGGCTGGTTACTCTGCAGGAGCATTTGAGCAGTCTGGGGAAGTCACAGTATATCTAGGCAAATGGACCCTTAATGCTCTTCCCAGAAAACCAGAGACTTCCAGCTTGGCCGCTTTGAGACTGCGGTAAGACACGTTAACTTGTTGGGAACAGGGTATTTGGGAATGTGGTACTAAATCCCATAGATAGAGACAAGCTACTCGTTTCTGTGGCAGCCCTATTTCATGAGTAGGTACAAATATGTTAATGGGAAAAGGGGCACTAAAAACTTCTTTGTATTGAAATGCAGTCTATATTCTTCATTGTAAAAGCAGATGGAAAAGCAACCAACAGCCTCAAAAGTGCTCAAGCCAGATTTTCTAACACCATTTAGTCTTGAAATTACATTAACTTAATTTACTTAAGATTATTTGCATGAAGGCAGCAAGTAGTCAAATATGATAAAGTGTATAGAAAGCTGCTTCT
The DNA here is from genome assembly GCA_013400615.1 of Syrrhaptes paradoxus. Taxonomy (NCBI): domain Eukaryota; kingdom Metazoa; phylum Chordata; class Aves; order Pterocliformes; family Pteroclidae; genus Syrrhaptes; species Syrrhaptes paradoxus. The sequence goes on from VZTO01025889.1 coordinate 31,143, forward strand.
AGATACTTAATTTTAAACAAATTCCTTGGTAAAGTAAAGTCACTTGGAGTCACCTTCAGCATCCCTCTTGAGTAGAAATCTCCCTGGGGGGAGAGGCCAGGGTCTGCAGTGAGAGCCCTGGGGAGTTCCCATTGAGCTCTGGGTGAGGGCGAGCGGGGTGCAGGCTCTGCACATTGCCTCTGCAGGTGGACAAGTGCTGAATTAGCTAAAGCCAGAGTTTTATTCCCCTCATTGAATATTAATTTGGCTGTAACAAGGTCAGGCTAAAATATATACATCCTGACATCGGTGAAAAGTGCATGAGTAGCAGCTGAGCTCATGAAGGTGGGTTTTTACACCCACTTGGACTCTCAGGTGCCTAATAAAGGGTGAACTTATCTTTATTCTCAGTGCTGGCACTAATAACCTTCCTCTCCTCCAACTTCTGGCTTTTATGAAATTGGAAGAAATCTAATACCTCTGTGAACTCCATCTCTTTGTTAGATTTCATTATAAATACTTAATGGTTTCAAAAGGCATTAGTACAGATAGCTGAATAGGTAAACAGACACATGCCTCTGCAAGCTTATATATATAGCCTATATATGTAGCTCATGCACATCTAAAAATAAATTTCTCCTTGGTCATGTTATCAATCATTTCCTACTTCTCCAGTAATATTAGAAAGGAAAAAACCTTAGGAGCAGCAAATACAGTTAAAGCTAATTTTGTCTTTAGACTCGCTCTCCAAAATCACAAAGCACAAAGAATTCTATACAGATTAACTACCAACAGTTTGGAAATTACATGTTTAAGTAATGGATGGATTTCCTCTAGGTTTCTGAGCTCAGGATGACCTAAATTAGTTATTTACCTCTCATGTATCCCAAGCCAGGAGCATATGTATCAAATGCACAGTCGTCTGTAGAAACCTGTAGAAAGCTATGCAGCAAGCAGTGGAAATTGATTCCTTATGTTACACTGAAGTGGTACCACTCTTCTGAGTTTGTAATCCAGTAAAAACTGCATTGCTTTTAAAAGTGAAAAGAGGAAAAAGCACACTGGTGTCAGGATGAACAGTATTGCTTCTGACAGTCTTCTACAGAGAAAGTAAAACGGAAGCCACACCTAATTAATGGCACCGTATGCGAGAGATTTCTTAGTATTGCAGAATCCAGGGGCCCAAGTTTCACATTAATATCTGTTTTATGATTCCCCCTGCCCTAGAATGAACCATAATTTCATTATCAATTCCAGACACCTGTGTCTGAGATGTATTTTCAGTGTTTACAATGCTTTTCAAAACAGAACTAATGAACTATGTGTTTTAAAGGATTCTGTGGGTTTTGTAGGCAGGCCTGTTATTAGAGATAGAAAGCAAATGGGAGCAATAAAGTAGAAATGATGCCTGGTGTACAAATAAAAGTTGTAAGCGGCAGGTTCAATATCTTTGCATATCGTGACTCATCTAGTGGAGTTATCTGCAAGCAGAGAACACAGGCTGTGAAACCATGAAATGCTGTTTCATGAGAGAAAGGAAGAAGTTCTTGGTGGTGGGAGCAGACCCGTCACAAACTCCGGTATATCTATAACCTAACATCACAGGGTGACAGGGTCCCACTGTGGAAAGGCAGCTGTGTTCAGCCTGTAAAATCACACAGCAAGTATGCCCTCGAATTCAAAATGTATATTAAAAAAAAAGGTTACAAATATTTGTGACTATTCTAAAGATTTTTCCTAGAAAGTCTACTTTAGCCTGATTTCTTCCATCTCTGGCTAGTTTGTTTTTCTTGGCTGAGTCAGCTCCTGCAGAATTAGCTTCTCTGTTGCTCCTTTGCCCAGACATATTCCCCAGATCTGATCACAGCTGATAAGAGAGATCCCACTTACTTTTCTACTTCTGATCACTCTGAAGTCTCTATCTACATCAGCCTTTCACATCTCCACAGTCTGATATCTACGTGTGCCTTTCTGATATTTCATGCTTGGAATTATTTTTTTTCTGGTAATGCAAGGACTCATTCTTTCCTCATCCAAATATCTTTTCCTGAACATTCAAAGATATCTTCACTTACTTTAACATTTTTCTGATACAACTTACACCACTTACATCCTTTTCCAGATCTAAATTTTTTTGAGATGCAGAAATATTCAGCACAGCTTCATAATAACCTGTTTTTGTATTTAACATACACAACAGTGTTTGGGCAGATTAGATTTTTATGGGAGCAAAATGATTTCTAGCACCCAGATGCAGAATATAAATGCATATTAGTGAAGAACATGTACTTTCAAACCAACCCAATAAAAGAAACCTGCGGACAGGAAAATTGGGAAAATCCTAACCTTGAACTGTCTGTGATTGGTAAGCATTGCAAGAAAGTTGTAAAGCTTTGGCATGTGCTGTATCACAGCAAGTACTGCTATAAGCCCCTTTGCAGTTGACAGAAAGAAATGTATCTTTTGGGATTAATCCAGTCATCCTAAACCAGACATTTAAAATAGGTCAAAGAATTGTAAGAGTGACACTGTTTACCAGACATTAATTTCAGTGATTAGTTCAAATACAGATGTCTGCACTGTCCATATAGAAAGTTCGGTGAGATGGAGCCTTACTTGGGGTTTCCACTCTTTTGCCTCTTTTCAGCTCATCTGCTGAGCCTGTGCTAATAGCCCAAGCACAGGCATTTGTCCTTGGCTTTATGGTATCAAGACAGACAAAGGTTGCTATTTCTGCAAAAAATATGAGGAGAGATTGAAAGTGTACTGGGATACCCCATAGATTTTGCACACAAAAAAATAAAGCCCTTTGTGTATAACCCCTTTTTCTTCTTTCAAGTTCTGTCCTAAGTCTTACACTTGGGCAGAGGGGTATGTAAAGATTGTCAAGCCACTCTGTGCTTCAGTCAGTTTTACCATTTCCAAATCAGATTCAATTTTGCCTGCACAATCACACCCACTTTTCCTGGTGGAGAGCTGTCTCACATTTTGTTTTAATGTATGGCAGGCTGATTTTTAACTTAGCCAGGAACTGTGAACACGGTCAGAATAATGTTCTGAAATGTGGTGGGTCTATTTTACCAGTAATATATTAGCTATTTCCAGAGGAAATAATTTTTCAGGTTCATATGTTTTCCCTGCCTGCTTAGCTACATAACTTCTCCCTGGTGGGCAAAGTCTTTAAAGGTCATTGTGTGTGTGTATATAACATACAATTTCTCCAAGATCTCACTGCTTCTTTCTCTGATGTCTTTGCAGTGGGGCATTCAGCTCCAGGTGAGGCAAGGTCTCATTAGCACTATCATTATTCTGAGGAAGCCAATTTAGCGATGCTTTCCCATCTGGAGCACTCTTTACTAGCTAAGATGCAAAATCAAGTCTGAGACAGGATCATTTTATCAGATTAGGGAGCAGTCAGGGAGTACTTGTGGGTCTTTTCTCCTCAGGGTGAATTTGAATATAAGGAATGGATTGTCTTGTGTGGCTGGGGTAGATCCTGGATTTATTTAGTGAATATTACATGACTTGTGTTTTGTACACCCAGGGGCCTGTCCAAATAGTATAAAAGAAGACATGGAGCCTACAAAGGGCACACAAGCAGGAAAAGCTGTGCCTGAAGGGTTGGTGACCAACGTCCAAGCCAGAAACACCACTGAGGAGAGGTAGTGAGGAGCCTACAGTGGGGCCGCACCACAGAAAGAGGTCTGCTAGAGAGGTACTGACTTGCTGTAAGTATTTTGGAGCTGTCATCTATAGATCTTTCTTAATCCTCTTTCTTCAAAGGATATGAGTAATTAATTCTATCACAATGTTCCTAATCCAACTAGGTGCATCCCAACACCAAAACCAGAGGAAGACTCTACAGGAAGACTCCACGGGAAGACTCTTTGAGCCTGCATGCAACAGGTACGTTAGAGGTGAGAGGAGGGTCTGTTCCCATCTGCGTCCTGAATGACTCTGGGATCCAGACACAGTCCAAAGTAACTTATCCCCCTGTACATCTCCAGTAGGTTCTGTTGGCTTTAGGGACTTACAGCCTTTTAAAATTCTTGCCCAAAGCATGTTTTGAGCATATTTTCATAATTATTTCTTTTTCCTGTTTAAAATATTAGCATTCAGTTTGTATCATGAACTCTGCATTGAAGAAAAACCTACAGAATCAAAAAAAAAAACCCAAACAAAAAAACCCACCAACCACAAAACCCCAAAACATTTGGTGGCAAAACAGCCTTTCATTTTGAAATAACTTGCCCTGAATTTTCCAGGGTTTCTGCTCACAGCTCTGCCTTCCCTCTTTTCAGAGGTGATAGGACTGGCCTCAACCTCCCAGGAGCCTGGGGAAGGCATTTTCCTTGCAGTGCCTTTAGCTAGCAAAACCCTTCTTGGATATCTCCTTCAGCTCAAATGTATGAAATCCTCATAAGCACTAATTTATAAACTAAAACAAGCAAATTGGGAGAATTAATTTAAAGAAAGACTTTGAACTTATATGCATGAGTGATTGCACACAGTGATACAATTTCTGTAACTGCTTTTAAAAAAACAGTCTGAGTGGTTTCAGAAGGTGTTTTTGGACTCAGGATATTTTAACTCCCTCCTGTTTAATTGATGATTGAGTTATTTCCTCTGCCAGATCTCCAGGAGTATGATTTTTACAGAAAGATGTTTCATGTATTAAAATTCTCAAAAGGAGGAGTAAATATCTTGTTATCTTACTGCAAAAATAAAGCCCCAAACCAAACAAAAAAAAACCCCAAAATAATCAGCTGGATCCATAGAGACACCTGAGAGAAGGGAGTAGTAAATAGGAAAATGAAGATGTCCAGTGTGATAAATAATATTCTATATTATCCATGTTGTTCTCCATGCACACATCACTTAGAGTGCATTTTTGACTTTGATGTTTTATTACAGATGTTTACTGAGAAACTGGCAATAATAGCAAATAAATTCGACTGTCTGTACACTTGGTCTTTATGTGATGTTGCTGGCTTAGGTCATTTACTGTCCTCAATTCAGAAAACAGGCACACACAGCGCTGAAGGGAAGTATATAGCCCTGAGACAGAAGTCTGGCAAAACCAAAAAATAGCTTGTTAGGGTTTTTTCCAAAATAGACGTGTCAGACTTATTACAGATTACAAAGAGAACCTTAATGGAAGCTGGTTGCTGTGTTTGCTTGAAAAAATTTATATATACTTTACTTTAGTTGATCTGTCCTAATTTAATTATTTTACTTTCCAGAACCTTTCCTATACAGCCAGGCATCTTTAGCAATCAGTGTCAAGGCAGGCAGCTATCACTCTCCTGATGGCCTCCCCTGGCATTAAATGTGCCTCCAGGTCGAACTGACCTCCGTGCCTTCATCCACATCTGCTGCCCAGGATGCACAGGAAGGAGGGGAGAGTCTGTGGTGCTCTCCTGAGCTCCCCATACCCATTCCCAGGATGTGGGGCATGCCTCTGCCCCATGCACTGCTGAAAATTGTGTGGAAGTCTGTATAAATAGCAGGATGAACTAAAACTTCATGCTTTTGTGCAAGCTCGGGGCATGCCTGGGCTGAAGCTTGTTTGGAGGAGAGCTGTAAAGGATGGGAGGGATGGACAAGGCCAGCTTTGCTGGGTACTTGCCCTTCATGGAGCACTACATCAACCTGGTTGCATGAGCAAGAGCTTCTCGATGAGTGCTGACTCCCAAACCCATCCAGAACTGGGGCAAATCATAGAATCATGTAACGGTTCGGGTTGGAAGGGACCTTCAAGGTCATCGAGTTCCACCCCCTGCCATGGGCAGGGACACCTCCCACTAGCCCAGGTTGCTCAAAGCCTCATCCAGCCTGGCCTTGAACCCCTCCAGGGATGGGGCATCCACAGCTTCTCTGGGCAACCTGGGCCATTGCCTCAGCACCCTCAGAGGAAAACATTTATTCCTAATATCTCATCTAAAGCTGAGTCCCTTCCTGCCCCAGGACTCAAATTCGGCTTCAAGACAGTCAGCTCAGCTTCTCTTTTACCATCTTCAAATGCCTGCTGATCATTATTGGTGGCAAAATTTACTGGCATGGTATTTCTATTTGCAAGGTAAAGGTGGCTTTTAAGGGATTGAGGCCGCAGGAGATTTGAAGAGGTTTGTGGTTTTCTTTTTTTTGCCTTTTTTTCCTCTGCTTGATTTGAAGCTTATGTTATTTTGCATGAGGTCTTAGTGGCATCCCAACATTCTTAATCTACTTACTGCAGGTCCTTTAAAACCAAGGAGCTTAAATCTAGTCATTTAATTTAGTCCAAATTTGAAAGTTTTTATATGATCTCCTTTTAATTCATTTTTAATTCCTTTATACATTTTTAATTACATTATTAGAGTGCTTGTGTTGAAATTCACCTAAAGTGCTGCACAGAGATAATTAGTTAATGTATAACGAGAAAGCCTGTTGTATTTTGTACAGTTGAGGATTACTGGAATTCAAAATATTCTGGCTTTTTAACTTTAAGATTGTACACTAATATGGTCCAAATGAAAATTTGCATACACAATATTAACATGACAAATGTGAATGGGAAAGAACAAAAAGGCAAGCAAGCACCTGCTTTCCCCGCTAGTCATATAATGCTCATTATTTAGAACTGAATCAGTAATGACAATGTATCTGAATCTTGATTAAAGAAAAAAAATTGCTGGCTAACTATTAAGAAAAGGAATAAAGCAAACAAGAATAGGGGTCTTTACAGAGATGGAGTTAATTGTAACACAATGAATTCACAAATCCAGCAGTGTAGTACATCAGCTAACAGCCTGAACAAACTGTCATTTCCCACTCTAGCTGCGGAGTACAGGACAATAAACTCTGGTAATGGCAACAATACCAGGCACATTCCTGTTTTGAACAGTAAGTGCTAATTTGATCTTTATTTACATATGCAATTGAAAACAATATTACATTTATCTGAGTTTTAGGGCAGCTCTTATTGAGCAGTAGAAGACAAGTTGGGTTTCTTCTGCTTCACCCAAGAAAAATGTATTGCTTGGAAAAGCTCAATTTATTTTTAATTCTTTGCAGTCCTGACGGTCATGCCTCGTAATTGCATTTGAGCTCATGCTCCTGTTATGCTGGAAATTGTGCAGATACACTGAAGAGCTGACAGTCAAAACAGGCAAAGTACAGAGAGAACAGAAGGGGAAGTGGGCAAAAGGGTGGTGTAACCTGCTCAGCAGCAGAACTAGAATGTAAAAGCCAGATGCTATTATTATCATCTCAGGGTACTGTTCACGAGAGAAGAGTAAAGTACAAATCATATTATAGAATGGACTTCTGAGAAAGGCTGGAGATTATCTTGCTGAAAGGTGATATTGTTCCCAGTTAGAAACTTTAGTACCACTTTGCTGGGAAAGCAATTGATTTCACTGTGGTCTGGAGCACGTGCTGCTCAAAACCTGGGTAGATGAAAATCTGCTCAATTCATGGTTAGTTACATATATGATAAATTCAAGCAGACGTATGTCAGAAACTCCCCTGACAGCCTGATATAAAAAAAAAAAGAAAAAAAAAAACCAAAACCAAAACCCCCTTTCCCCCCCCCCCCCCCCAAAAAAAAAAAAAAAAAAAACAACCAAAAAAAACCGAACCCAAATTGTGATTACAACAGTTCTGTACAAAAGTCCTGAAATACTGCAGGGAGGATAGAATTTCCCTTTGGGAGCAAAACAACAATACCTGAAATGGAAGATATGAAAATTTAAAAATCCCTTGTAGCTTGTTGCTTATTTATACCAAAGACATTTTCACTAAAGTGAAAGTAGGTGAAATCCAAACAGCAGAAGAAAAGATTTTGGAAAAGAGGATTTGGAAATTTTGACTTTTCATAAAAAGATAGAAAACTGAGAGTTTGTAATGAGAATCTAAACACTGTGAATTAAGGACACAGATACTGCTTCAGAATTACAGTTCAAGCATTTGTTGGTTTCCCCATCTTCTGTGGGGCTTCAGTGCAGACCTCATTTGGTACAATATTAAGTGATGCAACCTGTATGAAGCAACTCAGCAACAGAGTGTCTCAGAATTGAAGACAAAGTTCTACTTTTCCACTGGAAAAGCTATTTTGCTCATAGATTTGAGATTACCTATTTCCTTCCTGTATATATTTCCCTTGAACCTGGTTTTTGTTGTCTAGTTTTCTTATCTAGGCAGGTAAAATTGTTTTGGTGGCAAACTTAAGTGAAGGATACTCCTCCTCTGCTGGACCATCCACCTGTGACCCCAACCACCTTGATGGACTTGCATGAGGAGAAGAAAATTAAGCCAGTTTTTCTTCCTTCATTTTTCCTTCAACTAGTTTGCTTTAGCTGTACAGTAAAAGGTCTTTTACAAGGACATGACATATTTGCAGAGCAGAAGAATCCCTTCTTTGGGGGTATGAAGGAACACCCCTGAGATTGGGGGAAATATCCAGTTCCTGAAGGAACCTATTAGTTTCTAATAGCCTCATCCTTCTGAAGGGAGGGAATGGATGGGGGGCTGCTTTTGTGACAGCTGAGATATTTCAGGGACTTTTCAGTCTGTGCATGACAAATGCTGAAAGACAGTAAAACCAAGATGTATTTGTTGTTGATGCAGTAATAATTACTAGTAAATTTGCAAACTCTAATTTTGAATTGCTGACTTGGAATTGATTCAGAACCTTTTAATGCCTTTAAAAAACTTGCTCTTACAGGTAGCTGTAAAGAGGGATTGCTTTTCTTCGTATATTCTTTTTGAACATTCTGGTTTTGGTTTTTGTATTTGTGGCAAACTGAAATTCCTGAAAGTCTCCATCTGACAGGTCATCAATAAGTTATAATATTCTAACATGCGCCTGGGTATGCTTGTAAAAAATTTTGACCTGAACAACTCAAGCACATTGTGTGCTTAAAATATTTTAATCCTTTGGTAGCAAGTTAAAAAATAATTCTGCAAAAGTGTGATTTTAACTGAAGTCTCTAATCAGTCTTTGCTCAAAAGATCTGTGGAAATGAAGCTTCTCTAGGTATTTCTACAGGATCTGTCCACTCCTCCTATTTTGCGCACTAATTTTTCATTTAAAATGTCATTCCCATCTCCCTAACAGAATGCATGATGCTTTCTTAGATCATTCTTCACCTTATTTTGACACTGATGTATGTGGAACATTGCTCTGACCTCATGTTCAATGTCCCTGCCACGTACACGTGGATCAGCTACAGAGCACTACGGCTTCCCGAGCCTCAGCTCCCAACTTCAAACAACAGTTCAGACTTCAAACTCAGAAGTTTGTAGCTTTGGGTGCTGTCCAAAACCCATGCTGTCAAGCTGATATAAACCATCTGCTATTGTATTTACCTTTTTTTTTTTTTTGGCTCTATATAACTCCCTGGTTTGGAGGCAAGTCCTTCAGTGTAGTCCTTGAATACCAAGTCTTTGATGGAAGGGGCAAGATGGTCATAAGTCATCAATTTAACTGAGCTCAGAAAAAGTGCCATTAAAATAACAAAATACCTCCATTGCCACCTGTGAGATTGTGGACCTGTTACAGACAGAAGGTGGCTGCACAATCTCGATTACCAGGGACTTGGAAGGGAAATTGTTTTTTTTTGTGATTACAACAAAGACACAAGGACAGATTTAGAGCTTTATCTCTACCTTCTTGAAATTTATGTCAAAGCTTCCTTAACCAGATAAAAATGCTTTAAATGTTTATCCATTTGGTTGATAGCTGTTTCCTCAACTGCAGGATTGAATCAAAACTCTAACATTTCCACCAAAGAGAAGATAGGAAAAAGTTTCAGCATAGTATTCTGGCATGATTGTATCTTGGGCAGAATCAGAAAGAACACAAGCAAAAGGCAATAATGATGCTACTTGCAAAATGAGCTTTCTCAAGGGGGGTCTGTCTCTGCCTAGGGGCGCAGGTTTTCAAAAAATGTCTATGGATAAATGATTTTTCATATCTGGCTTGCCTCTAAGAGGACAAATAACACTAGTTTGTATCAACTAATAATTTTGTTATGTCTAGGATGACTTAAAGAGTGGGAGTCGAGCTGATCAGCCATGTAGCAATTTTGTTCTGTTCATGAAAATGCAGCAAGAAATAATCTCTGAGTTGCTGTGTGGTGGTTGCAGAACAGTGTCAATATCTCAGAGGAGCAATCCAGACTTCTCCATTTGTCATAAGGATAAAGTAGGAGTGAAATGGTCACCTAGGAAGTGAAAAACTTACTTTATTCAGACAAGTCACCTGGCTATCAGTTTTTGCCAGAGTTGACAGAAGAGAAAGGACAGCAGAGGCAAGATGATGATTCTGGAAAAATCCAAATAATAATAAAAATCCATGGGAAGTAATAGTGGTTTAAGTAATCTACTTCACCAGACTTTAGAGCAGGCCACTCTATAATCTCCACGAAAATAAAACATCAGTATTTATCTGTCAACACTGCTTAATATATAGTCAGCAAAATCAGAAATAGGCCTACATAAAATAAAGTCTGGCAAAAGCACCGAGACTGCTTTCCATCCAGCACTTTTCAAAATGTCACTGGATGACATATTATTGTATTTTGCAGCAGAAACCACTACTGTCCAAGTACTGAGATTTAAACAGACATATTTATGTGGTACTCCTGATCTTGCCCATCAGCTAATTATTATTATATTTTTTTAGAAGTGTGTTACGAAACTTTGGAGAATATTGATGAATTTGTCATGGTGTTTTTATCCATGGACTCTACTATGCTTTAAGGAATCTTTTTGGTTAAACAAAGTTTCTGGCCTGTAATAAAAGCGATGAAAGAAAATACAGGCTTTTGAACTTCCAATCCTCTCCATGTCATGAGATTATGCATGAAGCACAGAAATTATTTCAAAACCAAATATTGTTTCTGTGTGTAATAGATGTAAAGCCAGAGCCCTTTGGCATTTAGAGCACTCATCAGCATTTCGGCTGGAGACTGAAAATCCTTCCACAAAATTCTGACAAACCTGATTATGAAAAAACTGTCAAATCTTTCTATGTCACATGCAACCTGGCAATCAAATACGAGACCATAAGAGCTTATCTGATAAATCCTACTTCTCAACCTATTATCAAAGGATAAACTGTTAAAACAAAACCCATCCATTTTTTTTCTTTTTCTCTGAGTTTTCAGAATATGCATTTTATCTATATTTATCTGAAAAGAAATAGTAAACATGACTGGGGAGTAAAAGGGAAAGGTGTAATTTTAAACATGAGGTTTAAAGAAACTACTCAGCAAACAAAAACCAATCCATTACAACTGGTGAAGTACAACGTTCAGTGTTTCTGCTGTTTCCACTTTAGGTCCTTTCTTTCTTCTATCTTTTCAGCACCATCTGTGTGTCTTTGATTAAGGGCCCAGGCTTAAACTAAAGCTTCAACATCATTTAATCTCAAATCACATATGTGATATTGATGAGTCACTGCAGTGTCAGGGAACCAAGACCCTTGAAAAGAGCATTGAAAGAATGGTAAATGTTCTGGTAAGTGTTGTATTTATGTAAGCTTGCTTTGGTATTGCTTATTCCTCAGCACTACTTTTTTTTTTTTAAGAAAAGGGGCTATTGGTGTTTGAATAACATTTTGCTAAGAAAAATGTCCATTAAAACAATTTTGAAATTATTGGTATTTAGGAAATCTGTAGGTTAAAAGAGATTGTCCAGGGGCTAGAATTACTTGTATACTCGGGCTGGTCAGGGAGAAGGATATAACTCCTAAATAAAGGCAGAGATAAAGGTAAAAATACTCAAATTATTTTGTTCAGGATCTTCCTTATAAACAGTCCTAGTTAAATTATTAATGCTATTATGAGAGATATTGCATTTTTGTAAAGTAAAGACACGTGATACCATTGTGTCATTTCTTATTGATAATCATCCACTAATACTTCTACCAAAGCTGCACCTTTGTCTGTTCCTTGTACACAGAGCTTCTCTCTTGTTTTTGGAAGGAAAGTGAAGGACAATGCTGAAAATCTCATCTCAGGAAAACATTTTCCATTCTCTAATCATGTTAGTTTTATCCCCAAACTGTGTGCTGTATGCATGAATTGGCAAATCATGTTCCTTGCTTACTCAAGGCACAATGTTATTCAATAGATCAACCTTACAGTGATTGTTTTATTAACATTAACATAATACTGTTAATGTACAATATCAGCAGCTTCGTTATGCAAATAATGATTAATTATATTTCTATTCTGTAAAACAGCCTGCCTCCAGTGGGTTGTTAGAATAACATTTGGTGCTTGCATACCTTCTACAGAGCTTGCAAATAATTTGGTATAACAGATAAGTATATGACAAAGTCGGTCTTATTAATCTCTTAACAGATTTCATAAAACTATTCTTTTATAGATGTCAATCATTATACTTATTTTGCTGTTTTTCTCAGGTCTCGCCACTTAAAATCTAAGCATGCTGAATCAGAATGTCTCATATAGCTCTACCTCCTTAAATTCACTGGAGTTGCACCATGTTTTATTTAATCCAAATATTTCTGAAGTTCTGGAGCTCTGTGACTGCATCTTGTCCAAAGGGAAGTGTGCCAAAATATATTCTACAAATAATATACCTAATATGGAAATATATTTAATAGACATTTAATATTTACTACAAAGTCAAGCAGATTTCAGCCCTAGAAGAAACCCGTTCTGGATTCTGTGAGATGTGCAGAGAGAGTAAAAATAAGAATTATTAAATGCTCATCATAGAATTAGTCCATGAAATGGTGGGGAAAGGTTCATAAAAATTGTACCTGTTCTCAGAAGAACATTTCTATATTAATTTTATTTTCAAAATAGGCCACTCTTTGATATTAAATAACTATTGCTCACTTGATTTCTTTTTTTAGAGGAAAACTAAAAGGTTGACATGAATCTTGGAAGATATTTTTGACTGGAATGTACTTTTAAATGAGACCTACTTGTACTCCTCCTAGTTCTTTCCTACATCTTATACTAGTTCCTATTGTTGAACATTCAAATTCAAGATGAGATTATGCCCTGATTTATTTTCTCTTGCTCTGGGTTGGTTGCAGAACATTTTTTCCCCACTCTTTTCACTCTCGCATCACTTTTTCAAAAGCAGGTGGGATAAAAGTGGTATATTTATGGTATTTTTATATATAAAAAATATTTTGCATTTTTAAAAATGTGTTGCATGCTGGACCAGGTCCATGGGTGCAAACCTGCAGACAAATTCAGGAACAAAGAGAAGTCAAACAATGTTAGTAAGTGGAGAACAACTATGGTTTTTAGCATTTTGAGGGCAGGGGTTGAAGAAGGTTTTTTTTACCCAGTGTATTCACAAGCGATATAACAAAGATGCAAAAAAATATTCAAAATGCTGAGTAGAATACAATGGTACCTTAAAAACTCACTGAGTTTATATGTGAAAATATCAAAAGAGACTTAGATGGAGTTTGTCCAGGTTGTGGAAAGAGTAGAGTTAATTTCTCTCTAGAGGACCTGCATGAGATGCCCAACCCATTGGTCCATACACAGTCCCCACACTGCAGCTACCCAAAGGGCTACTGGCTCTGTGACCCCCTGACACTGAACCTTTCCCTGCCGCCTGCACCCCATCCTGCTCCATCATGGGTGCTTGGAGACAGGCAGCCTCTGGTTAGGTTTCCTAATGAGGAGGGAATTTATTACCACGGGCAGCGTGTCCCTCTTCTGCTTCCACAGCACGAGAGCATCCACTGTAAAGATGGCAACCATGGTAACTGCGGCTGTTATCATTGCATAGCTCACGTTTCTGACAAATTGGCGGCGAAGTGCTTCCCATATCTCTTTTAAAAGTAGCAATTATGATATCTCCTGCATTTTATCTTCCAATAAAACACCTGATTTTAGAAGTTTTTAGGTAATATCAATACGCAGTAGTTACCACTTGGTGTTTGTTGGGCTCATAAACCCTGTTATTATTCATTTTGCTTTGCATAGCTGCATGCCAATTAATTTTCTGTTAAATGAACTCACCTATGCAGGAACACACAATCCCCAACCTTAATGTATTTTAGCTTCCCCTTCTCATTTTCTTCCTCAAATGAGCTGCAGGCCTTCTAGATATCCACTGTGACTGTAAATCACCAAAGCTGTCTAGGAGAGGTGGTCTATAAATATGAGGATACAATCCAAAATTTCTCCTAATTGCACTGAGATTGAGCTGTGAAGATGAATTCTTGCAAAGCACTCATGTTTGTAAGGGAAGCTCAATTATATTGCTTTTAGTGTACTGGGTTTAATCCTCCAGCTTTTGTTTTATTTGCTAGTATTGTCAGGTCAACTTTGGAAATAGGTGACATATCAAGATATGAGCAAGGATCTATTTTCTTTAGACCTCTGCCAGCTAGAGGTGATCGCAGGGTGTACACACGGTAGCTCTTCTGTGCTTGGTGTAACCTATACCTGGACCAAAGTATTTATTGTATGCAGTATCTTAGGAAGTATATGGCCCTTGAGAAAACTGAACTGGCGTTACTGCCAGGATAAGTTATTGCCACAGCTAAATAATGTTACAACCAAAAGAAGATCATTGTGGTTCAGGAAGTGGTGGGAAGGTTTAAAGGGAACTTTTCTTTCCCAAAGGCTCTATGTTTTTTCACCTTCCATCCTTACTGTCTAAAAATGTTATCTCTATTACCTCAACAATCGTTTTTTAAGACTTCACAGGTCATTTCCATGGGCATGTAAGTTTTGTTGGCTTTTTTTCCTCTTTGCTCTTTTTTATGTGTATGTGAAAAATGAATAAAAGCTAGGTGATAAAAGATATTTCATTAACAAAAGCTTTTACTTTATTAACCACTAGTACTGCTAGCTAGGGGAAAAGAAATGATCCTTCATAGTCAGAATTCCTAAGTGGATTCTCTTAGACAGCAAAAAAGGGTAAAAAACAGCTGCATTAAAAAAATACGCAAAGTACCAATCTATTGCCTTTATTACCTCATGATTGTGTTGCTTACATTTATCTGATGAAAACAAATACTTGCTGTAAATGTAGAACAACATGATCTGAAGCAAAAGTATCGGTAGTCTGGCACACAATTGAACAATTTACATCAAAGAGATGGCGGTTATTGCTAACATACCCTGTTTTCCCCTCGTATTTTGTATCTGTGTGACTAACTGTGCACTAAAGAACTGTACACAAATGCTTCATTTAGGAACTTTTTATTTGTCATGAATACTCTATAGCCATCAAATGAATTGCTGAATATTAAAAGCTGCTGTTTCATCTGAGTAAGAAAAGAAATGACATGTTTTATAGGATCAAACAATGATGTCCTTGCTATATTCCTCTTTTTTGAATCTAAAAGCCACTCTCACACTAAGAAATATTCATCCTACTCTGCATTTGTCAGGTACATTTTTATCATCATCATTTACATACACATGATATTTGGCACTAACACACAAAAAGACAAGAAGCCATCTTTCAACTTCTTTATTCTGCAGTTAACTCGCAATTCCTGAGCAAACCCGGAGCCCTCCTGAGGCTGTGTAGCACAACATTCCCACACACACTTTGCAGCTCTCCTGCAAAACCCATCATCTCTTCACATCTACAAGGGAGCTCTTTAAGGGTGTAAGGCGAACTCTTAAAAATACATATTAAGTGTTCTTAAAAGGAAGAAAGATACCAAAGTTTTGATGGTTCCGTGAGCCAATGGATATTCTTCCTATGGGATGGTTAAAGTGGCAGTGTGACAGCATTTTTTGAAGATTATGTTGAGGTGGCCATGGTTTTGGGGGGACACTGACTGAAGAAAATGAGCCACAAACTGGATAGGACTCACACTTGGACTTCAACTGGTGCTCCATCCTGGGGTGTAGGATCTGATTCTAGATGGACTGGGAGTCTTATGATGACAGCTCTCCTCGTGGTAGTTGGTAATTTCTATTCCTGGTCCAGGGTGGAAGTCTAAAGTGAAGAATCATGGGAAAAATACTGTGAGGAAAGGTTTTTGAAGATTATGTTGAGGCTTGAAAGGATGAAATACTTGCATCAGAATTGATAAATTAGTCTGAAGGTTTCAAGCATCCCTGTTTTATAAACAATGATTAAGTTATAGTAAGCAATTAAAACCAGTAACGTTTGATTTCTCTTCCGAGATAGTTTTTTTTAATAGAGGACATTAGCCATCTATGATAATATTCTCTAACACTTTGTACCAAACACGAAGGAAAAAAAGATATTGCAATGTTGTGCTTCAGTAGAGTAACTGAAATTTAACACACACATGCTGTAGACATATTTTCATCAAAAACCAGGAGTTGATTTTCCACTAACTGAGATCATTTTCTAGGTCTCAGTGGAGACACTGATTATTCATATATCTGTAAAAAAGGAAGGTCCATAGTGTCTGCAATAAACTTTGCTTCTTGCCTGAAGATGAAGCAACCAGAATTACATCTGCAGCAGGAATAGCTACAACTTCCATCCTATTGATCTTCTGCACTATTGCAGATCTGGAGTATTGTCTGCTCCTGCCCAGCTGGAGGTGTTCTGTGAATTCCAGAAATTTAAATATTTATTGTTCTTTCAGTAATTTCTCAAAGTTTCTCTGACTTTTTCAACTTGCCCAATCCTTAGACAATCTACACCCACGGGAAGTAAAACAATTGAAGCTGCCAAAAGCCAAAGTATCTTTAGCAAGGGCACCATGTATTGATTATTGCCAAATCTCAGTGGACTGAAACACTATGTTATTGTCAGCATTTTTATTGCTGCCATTGCCTTTTCTTTTTTTGCCTTTAATAGTTACAAGTGTCTCTAATATATTTTAGACCAAACTGTTCCACCAGCTAGAAGGCACTGAGGACTTCTCATAAGAACCACATCTAGCTTTAAAAGACAAAAAAAATGAGTATACTTGCTGCGTTTCTGTTTCTATCGCACATTGTCAGTCCACAAGCAAAAAAGAAGAGAAATGCTGTTTCTGTTTGTTTTGACAAGCAAAGAGAATAATCTCATTCTTTTTTTGATCTAGCTGTCTCTTTGTGGACTACAGGCATCTTATATATAATGTAAAAATGCTATAGAAATTGAAATGTGTGAAGGGTAGACAGAAACAAATCTGTTGGGATGCACAGAAACAGGAATTCATCAGGGGAATTGGGCCCAAAACACACGCAGATAATTTGTGAATGATGAAGATTCTACCCATCTGGAAAATTATGAAAAGTTCAATTTGATGCATTCTCTGAGAGGCAAGGCCCTCCGTGCTTGTCTTATCCTGTCTTTGCAGCTTGGTAGGTATTTACCCTCTGAAAACAACCTTGCGCAAAGCACAAAGTCAGAAAGAAGGCTCCAGCTCTTGGTCCCAAACTGTTTATGGCCCCATTGGAGCTGACAGGAGTGATGCAGGACTAGTGATACCCATAGACCACAGAATAAATAACTACATTAAAAATTCTGAGAACAATCTACCTTCTCCACACACAGTGATGTGTCTTGTGGCTATTTTATTTCTGTATTTGTCATTGATAAACAATGTTTTACCTCTCCTGCTTTAGGTTTTTCAAAAAATAAAATCATATCAAGAAATTTTCTCCTTTTCTCATGACAGTAATTTGGCATACTCCCTGACATTAAGCAGACCTTTTTTTTCAGATCCCTATAGCATATTTCTGTTCCTGAACAGACCCAGATAACCGAGGCCACTGCTGGCAAGAGGCTTACCTGTGGTGTTTCTATCAGAAAATAGGCAGTGTAACACAGGGCAAGTACGCTGGGGATCAAGTGAGAGAAAGGGAAAACTAACAGAAAAGCCCAACTTACATCATCTTAAATAAATAACATGTTCAGTTGCTGATCTCTCTGATTTTAATATCCAGGATGCTGGGGCTGGCCTGAACCTGCTGTATCCAAGCTGTACATACCGTACTGCTCCCTGCAGGAATGTTAAAGAGTATTTTTATTTCCTCTACTCCTCTGTTGCCGGTCAGACTGGGGTAAGGAGTAATGTCAGCAGGGATGGGGTGACAGTTCAAACAGAAGCCTCAGGATCCCCAGATTTCTTCCTGCATTTCGAGACGTGACATTCCTGTGTCGCGGTGTCCCTTGTAAAACATTCTGGGATGGAGGGAGAGCACTGAAGAAGTCTCCAGGAGAGATGAAGTGGAGCAGGAGCGATGCAGCTGGTTTCCATCGGCATGTGGAGGGAGCAGAAACCACTCCAGAAATGAGGTGTGGAAATAACCCATCTCCACTTGAAAGGACTTTAAGAAAACATGCCGCTGCTCAAGTTACTGGGCTCAGCGGGTGACAGAGGAGAGCTGCCCCTTGGCTCTGCGTCCACACATGGCAAGCACTCTGGAAAACAGGCTGGGTCAGCTCCACACATTATCAACACGAGCAGTCTTTTTTTCAGAAAATATTTACTTTTCTCTTTTTTTGGTGTTTCCTATTGCTTAAGTAAGAGGAAGCATGGATTTTGAGTCAGAACTATGTTCCTGCATTTTATGAGCCCGTTTACTTATCCTCATGTGCTCTGGAGAGTACATTTCAAGCAATCTCTGCAAAGTCAAAATGTAACATTGTCATCATGCTCATCCTTTAAAATAATTCAGATTTGTTAGCAAACTTCTAAGAAAAAGTTTTTGAGCAACCTGGTCTAGTGGAAGTTGTCCCTGCCCATGGCAGGGGGTTGGAATTAGATGATCTTTAAGGTCCCTTCCAACCCAAACCATTCTGAGATTCTAAAGTCTCATAAATTCTACATACCCAGAGAGCAGTTACAGAGCAAACAGTGTGGATCACATCATGAGTGTCCTGGCTAGACTTCTCCTAATACACAGCACAGGTCAGCAGAACAATTCTGCAATGAATTTAGTTAGCAGAGTTCTCCTTTCTGCATTTATTACACACAAACTCTTCTTTGTACAAATAACTTGATTTTCTTTTTTGCCTTTGCTTGTGTTATTCCCAGTGGCTATCTTTTTAGTGCCAGTTTGCCATTTCTTACAAGATTCTCTGCAATGTAATTATGCCAGACTGCTTTCCAAATATACTTTTTTTTGGTACTGAAATAGAAAGGTTGGGACTGCATGAAGAAAGGAAGAATAATTTTCACAGAATTATTTCAGTTACTTCAGAGACTGCACATAACATTTTTACAACTTTCCATAGATTTTCCTTCTCCCTATCCTTGCACATATTTGGTAGCCACTCAGACAATAACACATCCTGACAGTCACAGCGTAAGAAAAGAAACTTCTGTGCCTATGACTGTTATGAGCACACAGTGCAGTCTACATAGATATTTTACATGAGACAAGTGGTTATTGTCAGAGAGACTGGTAATATCTTGCTTGAACATTTTCAGGCTGGCACTAGGACTGTATATGCAATGCTAGCGATGATGGAGTAGGTACAATATTCCTACAGTAGCATAGTTCTCTGCAAACGTCAGTAGGTTTTATCAGGCTCAGAAGGAATGTCTGACTGTTTATTGCACTGGTGAAGTTCTCCTGCTTGGAAGAGCTCAGACCGGATTAGGCTTTTCAAAAGGACTGACTCTTTAATTTTGTATTTTAATGCTTTTTTGAATAGGAGTGAGTCTGAAGTTTTTTTGTAGATTTTTATCAGAAACAAACAAACATGCAAAATATTTCCCAGAGATTTCTCTACAGTCCATAATCTTGTATAATTTCAGATTTGAAATGTGCAAAATGATTAGGCAACATGAAAACTGCCATATAAGATAATACCACAAGAACTACGTTTCTAAAATTCTGTGCATATTTTGGGATCAGGTGATAATAGTTAAACATACAAACTCCAGCTCTCTTATGATAAACAACAGAAATCCACTGAGGCTGACTGCATTGAGGTACTGGATGGATATTCAGGGATATCGACTTTAAAATATTTGTTCATCAGTATGGGAGGCCAGCTTTCTTGCATTAGCTTGAAACTCTCCCTCCAGCAAGGTTATAGAGTGGCATTATAATTTCATAATAAGATGTAGTGAGGCATAGGATGAACACAGTCTTCCCGATGATATGTATAAGACTATTTGGAACTGAAGGCACAAGGAGGTGCATCACATTAAACGATAGGAAATTACACAGCCCAGTTAAAATATTGACTCAGAACTTTATGCAGCAAAGTGCTTCAGCTTAAGTCCATCCTTTTTCAGCAAAGCACTTATTTTTGTGGGTAGCTTTAAGCAGCAACATAAGTCAGTTGATTTTAATAGGACTTCACTATAGAGACACAGCTTGTTGAAACTAAAACCAGAAAAACAGTTTATTAAAGGCCATCCAATTCTTCTGGCAGAGACCAGGAGACATTAGCTCTTACATTAGGTCTCCATTCTTGGGATCTTGAAGCAGAGAGATTTTTTTTTCCCTGCCAGCCTGACACCTTTGCCTTTCTCCAAACCCTCACTTTGTTTGCTGGCCGAGGGATAGGTCTGTCATTGTGTCAGGCTGGGGTGATGTTCCTACCAGCATCACTCTTGTACATGACCCACGGCAATGGCATTTCTGCTATTCGCTTCCATTTCCTGCTTGCATCTACCTCAGCACAGCTCTTCCCATCACTCCTCAGAGCACAGCGGAGACAGTAATCAGATATCTGACTCCATTTCCTTCCAGACACCTGCTCGCTTAAGAACTATCAAGGGCAGTGAGCATTGCGACAGGATTAGAAGGATAATGAGCTAAAACCGTACCCTGCCAGACCTGCAAGGCTGGGGATGAAGAAACCAGGGGGACTTAAAGTCCAAAAATTCTGTACTACATACAATCCAGGACTACAGTGATCCTGTTGATGGCAATTTACTTACACACGCACAAAAGTAAAAAAGAAGAAAAAAAAATCCATATTTTTAAGTCTACTGCTACACAATTATGCTTTAACATCTTAGTACTCATCAAACTGTTGAAGCCATAGCAAAGCAAATAACCTCCAGAGGATCCCCAGTGAACACACTGGACTTCCCAGTGGCACGCACCACTATTTCTGAGACGGGAAGAAGGATGGAGAAGGTGATGTATCATCATCCCACAACGAGATCTGGTACTGCTCTGCCACTCCCAACACAGGAGCAAGCTGAAGCTGCTGAGATCTCTCTGGTTTATAAGACCTAGTTAATCTTGTCTTCTAGTACATTATTGATATTTCCCTAAATGAAAGAAGCTGCTAGAAAATAAAGGAAACCAATCAGAAATAAAAGACAGATTTCAAGAACGTTGAATCCAGATTATCCATTGCATATGTGAACTGGAGGCAGCTAATGGCAAAAGACTTTGGTCTCTAACTTCTCAATTGAAATACCATGGCTGAGTTGGTGGCTGTATTATAACACTATTTCCAGACGCTGTGTGAAATCACAGGCATAATAAATCCAGAGAAAGTGCTAGCAAAATTGAGAGGGAAATTCGCACTTCATTGAATTCAGCGTCAACTTCCATTAAATTCAAAGGGACATGAGAGTCTTCACGGGGTTACTGAGCATCTGTAAACATTTCCAAGTGTGCCGCAAGTTACAAGTTTATTTTTCAGTTCAGAGAAACTGGCCAGGCAAGGGTATGCTTATTTCTTCTTACAGAAATAAGAGAGCAAAGAAGAATGAGATGAGAAGCTTGACAAGAGAGCAAGGACATTTTAAAAATTGACCAAAATCTTACGCTATTTTGGGTACTATACTGTCTGGGAACCCCACTGGATATGGGGAACCAAATCTAATATCACTTATGCCTTTTTTAAATTGTTCTTGGCAACACATAGTCATTCTAGTGTGGTCTCAAAGGCAGTTGTAATCCTCACATTTCAGGTCTAATATGCTTCATGTTGAGGCACCGAACAAATGGACATGTTTCACAGAATCACTGAATGGATGAGGTTGGAAGGAACCTCTGGACATCATCTGGTCCAATCCCCTTGCTAAAGCAGGGCCACCTAGAGCCAGCTGCCGAGGACTGTGTCCAGGTGGCTTTTGATTTTGTCCCAAGACGGAGACACCACAACCTCCCTGGGCAATCAGTTCCGGTGCTCGGTCACCCTTACAGTAAAAAAGTGTTTTCTGATATTGGAATGGTTTTTGCCCATTACCTCTTGTCCTGGCAGTGAGCACCACTGGAAAGAGCCTGGTTCTCTTTTATATTTATTAATAAGATTCCACTGCAGCACTGTCTTCTCTAGGCTGAAAAATCCCTGCTCGGTTTGGAAAATACTTCCTCCTTAGCTGTCTTCATCAATAGGCAAAATATCAGCTAATCTCAAGATCAGAGGCAGCAAGCTTGCTGGATTTCATAGTAATGAATAAGTTTGAAATGAGAAAAAGACCCACTGTGACGGGGTTAAAGAGCTCCTGTTCAAATAAAACTTCTTGCTTAAATAACACAGGAAGAAAAGAAGAGAGGAAGGATATCTAAACATTTCAGTGACAAACAATACTTAAAGTTTGTGCCAGGAGAGGCAATCCTGGATGCCACAAGAGTGATGCTGGCATCTCAGTCTTTTCTAAATCTTCCTGTGGTGAAGGTTATGACCAAAAAACCACTGGAATTCTTGGGCATGTGTGACGTTATTACTCCTGTGTTCATCTTAGTTATAAATATATGCTTATTGCTTTGGAGTTTCTGTGTGTGTACGTGTCAAAGCATAAGATGTACATTGAACTCTGTTGAAACAGAGATTGACTTCTGTTGGAAAAGTGGGGGCTGGCTCAGCTGCTAAATTAGGGTTCACTTTAAAGCCTACAAACTTCAACTGGAAGGCTTTCCTTGACTTCAGTCACTTTTAGATGAGGTTTCTAGTGCAAAATATTGAACATACTTGCAGCAAAAAAAATCTTGGAGAATGAATCAACAGATGACTGAAAACAAAATCATATTTTTTTCTTGAAGTCTTGGTTTTTAATTGCTACTGAGAGCTACAGGGGCAAACACAAGACCTGGGGTAAGCTCTATTAGCCTGAAGATTTAATGTTCAAAAAAAATTGGAGTGGTAGGAAAGACAAAATTATATTTGTTAATTAATGGACTGCAGGCTGAATTTCATATATGGGATCACCCTGGTTGGCAACCATTATGGAAAATCACCTTTTTTTTTTTTTTTTTCTTTTTAAGATAAAGCAAAAAAATACAGAGGAATCTTGCAGGTTTCTTAAGGTTCCATAACACTGAATAACTGTCCAGGCAATACTGAGAGGAAAAGCAAGAAAGAGAAAGGAAAGGGGGAAAAAATACACGAGTAACTGAAAACTACCTGATGCAATTTGTTAGAAGAAAGGAAAATAGAGAGATTATTTAGTTGTTAGTGAGAGATGTTAATTAACGACAAAGGAAAATGACCTAAGTTTTTTAGTTACAGGAATTTGGATTGAAACTGGAAATTAAAAATCACAATCAGGTGAGAAAAAAGTATGTATTCATATTATGTAGTTCGCTGGATTTTAATAATCTAAATATTGACTGGGATAAGTATTACACACACACACACAAAGAGAGGCTATTTGACTAGAGGAAATGGTACTTCTCTTTGAAGACTTTCTTGATTAATGAGTTATTTCTTTTACTATTTTGCATTTCAGGTTAGTCACAAATCCAAGTCTGAAGTTCAGTAGTTTTTAATCTGGTTGTTGGTGATGTTGCTTCTCAGGTTGGAATACTTGATGAGACTGAGCTTCACCAAAAGCAGTGAAAAATTTTCCTTCATAATGCAAGTGACAGTGAAGAAAAACTCCATTGTCAGCAGTTCTGACCACCTTTCTGGTTATGTCTGGCAAATCTGAGATCTACAATCAATCAACGAACTGAGCTTCTCTGTGTAGGATTGAATTATAGTGTGTCTCAGAAGCAGTTAAGATACCTGGCTAGGAGACCATAAAGTGAGGCCAAGCAGATAAGTCCTGATTCCCAACAACGAATGAGAAGTTCCATAATTCAAACAAAAATACCCTTGGAGTAGTACATGTATTTATTGCAAACCACAATTCATTTCTTTACATTTTATTTTACAAATTCTCCATTACTTGCTTCAGTTACAGTGAAATGGCCTACTGTATTTTAAGATACTTCAAGTGATCTTATACTTTTCTATGGCAAGAAATATTCAGACAATTGAACAATCAGATTACTGAAAAGCTGTTAAGTGCCTTGTGGTGCAAGGAAGTGTGAGCTATTTAAGAACTAATGCGAAAAATGGCAATTTATAGGCTACCAGGTAGGTCTAAAAGGGAAAAAAGGAAGAATAAATCAATACGATCAGACAGGACTGTGTTTAAAAAGCACCCTTTTATTTTGAAATTGTGAGAGAAGAATATTATTTCCTAGATTTTCCTTTGGATTGTAGAGGAAGACAGCTCTACTCTGTAACATGTATTTTGCTCTTGCTATCTTTACAGTCTGAGGGAGTAATCTGATTAAAAAAAATTGGATGCATGGATCTGAGAAATTTTTATTCACTGTAAAAGCTAAAATAAATCCTCTACATTAAAAATTACAAATATTATTTATACAAGAAAAGAGGTGTTCAATCAATCATTTTTTAAAGCAGAAATGAGGTCAAAAAGAAAAATGTTGCATTAATGATAGCTATTTGGCAACTCTGCAGAGGTTTCTCAGGAATAAGAAGTTGTTGAGTTCATTTGAGTGGACACTCCACAAAAAAAAAAATTACTTTAAATAACTGGTCACTATGGCCAAAGGACTAAGTGAGCATTTGCAAGTAAGTGCCACATAAAAAGTGAATAAAACTTAGAATTTGAGTCTGTGTTGTGCTGTACCTTATCAATTGAGATTTCCCAAGTCCTCAGTACTGAACTAAATCTGCTTGCTCTGAGGTTAAAAAGGTTAAAAAGGTAGGTAAATATTAACGAATGAATTCCCACAACACCAACAGACAAACTCAGACACAGGAGGTTTAAATAAGTGTGTCCTTCTTTTGCACAAAATTTAAAGAGAGACAGCTTGCACTCAGTTTCTTTCTTGCGTGAAGCAGGCAGGAAGATCCACTGCTATCCATTCTGAGCTTGCATGCTTTTATCTGCAAGGTTTGCAAAATGGATAATTTAAATGTGGGGAAAAAAAACCCCCATATTTAACATATTTAGGTTGCACTGAAAATCTACATCTGTCTTAGAAGGGACCAGGAAACTGTCAATGCAGAAAATTCAGTAATTCATGAGTCACGTGCTCATAAAGTGAGAAAAACCTTGTATTAGAAAACACATTGTTTTATAATACATATCCAAAACATAGAAGAAACTGTGTTTTTAATATTTTCCACGATGGAAATACAACCATTGTTTTTCAATATTTGAAAAAAATCTAAGAGTTTAGGGTAACTGAAGACAGAGTGAGAAACAATTTATCAGAGATGAGTGCCCATTTCCATCAAAATGTAAGACAATGACAAAGTATTAAGATATCTTCACGAAGTCCAAAGGATTGCAAGGAAAGTGTAAAGATACATTTAATTATAGCTTTTTCTATCAATATACATATTTACAGTAGTAGATACACCCTCCAGAAAGATGACAGGTATTTGCATGAAGAAGGGTGAAGAGGGTCAGAAAAAATGCACATTCTACAGAAAATATGGAATATGGTCACTGTAATTAATGGATCAAATTGCCATGGAATTGCAAAGGGGATAGTAGGGTAAAAAGGTAATTAGCAGATCAAAGGGTAGGAAGCCAAGTGTTAAAATAAAGTGGTACTAATACAGACAGCTAAAGAGAAGTTATTGACCAATAATTGTATTGCTTTAGGCAATGTATGCCTTGCTAGAATCATTATTATTTTAATGGACTAGTCTATTTTTATAAATGTGGAGTTATGAATGTCAAATGCCATGAATTCATTGTAGAGCCTGAGTGCACTAAGAGTAACCTAGTTTTTAGGAGATTGTAACAGTAATACCAGAGGAAGTAGAAGAAATTCAGGCTGCAGTGGCTGGTTACATGGTTCCTTTGTATATAGAAATAAAATAGAGTGTGATTTTCAGGGATTCAGCAAAAGGCTTGTTCTTACATCAACATAAATTGCATAGTTTATTCTGGAGTGGGTGACGTGCTGAGCTAAAGCCTCTGTGAATTCTCTCCAGTGCTCCAAGTGAGTTTGATTCCCTCTGTTACTCAAGAAGGTTTAAAAGTCTACCAACAGCAGATCATCTATTTTCATGCTAGAGCACACCTGCCTCACCAGTAATGAGGCTAGATTGGATGAGTAAAACGCTAATGGGGATCCAGGGTCTTCCAATTGTCCCCTGAAGTACCATCTCTTCAAAAGAGTGAGACCTCTGCCTAGGTGGGGATTTCAGTCCTGTTTGCATTGTCCCACTGGGCTACAGGCATGGGGTCCTGCTATAGCTAACACCATGGGATGTGGTTAGCCAGAGATTAACTATGTGGAAGAGCAGGTAAGACTCTGTTTGCACTCTACAATTACCATCTTTAGCACAAAGTGTTGCAAGAAACCTCACACTGTTGCTGCCTTACTGCTCTTTGAGGTAGCTCAAATCATTAATCTGGCATTTTTGTGCCCAGGGGCAGGAAAGAAAATGCAGTGAAGCTTTTTATATTGCTTTCTTTGCTCTAAAATGTTGTCAAATTGCATTGCTCAGACCCAATTCAGCTGTTTCTTGGAGTAAGAGTGGAGACTTGTAGGCTGAGCTTTGGCTAAGCTTTCTCTTTGCAGTTCTGGACCCACAGGAGACAGTCCCAGGCTTGGGAGCTCCTGTAGTGGTTGGTTGTCAATATCCCTCTCTAGAAAGAAGTTCTTGGATATACGGATCTTAATATTTTTAATAATGCACTATCGGAGTGTGGGTAAGGATGGGAACTGCTACAGTGGCTCAGATTTACGGTACAATTAAACTAATTTATTGAGAGCCTTGATGAGGGAGCAGAGGGCCCTCAGGTGAGCTGGTAGCATACTGCCAGTTTTGGCAGGGATTGGTAGAGGATAACTTTGGTTTCTGCTTCCATTTTTCAGAGTCCATTCATTAACAAAATAATAGAATCCTGTAAAATGTGAAGTAAATGAATTGATGGCATTTTTACTTAGCAGATAATGGATTTTCCTCTGCAAAGAGGAGAGCATAAATGCAATTTGTTTAAAAATTTTCTCTCCCAGTTAGCTCATCATTAAGAGAAATCTATGAAAAAAAGGTATGTTCTGAGGTGTGGACTTTTTAAAAAATAATAAACACCTCCCAGATTACTAAGTGATAGAGAAGATTGAAAATGTCAGTCAAAGGAGCTCTTGTGCTTCTGCTGAAGGCAATGACAAAACTTTAATTAACTGAAAGTCATTCAATGGTCTAAAACTGGGAGTGCTGAGGTCATTCGCAAAGATAGATGCAATATAAGTCTTATTGAACGAAGGCAGCCATGTGTATATACTTGCAGTTTTGGTTTGCAATAATTATTCCTGGAACCAGAATTATACCTGCAGTGAGAGCTACAAGATCAAGCTCTTTTAGAGAGCAGAGATGAGGAAAGCTCTCACTACAGCACTAACAACAAAACATGATGTATGTTGAATGTCTCAATTAAAAAAAATATGCTGAAAGATAACAAAGCAACATTTTTCTGTAATTCTAACTCCTACTTTAAAAAAAAAGTTATGGATATTTGCTTTAAGTCAGGAAAAATAAGGCCCTGTTAACATTATTTAGTGACTGATGTAACTTCAGCTAGCAGTATCTATAAAACGTGTAGTTCTGTAATTAGTAAGAAAAGTTTCATATTTCAGAAGCATCACTTCAGATGTGTAATTCCAGCTGGTTTTCACAGTCCTAAAAGTCCTTGTGAATTACTTTCTAAACAATTCTTGATAAATTATCAGTCACATCTCTTGCTGCTTTTTCTGGGTTAATACCTTAATTGTCTCACATATAAAATAATAAAATGAGATCAATCTGAAAACTCCGTTGAAATGTATCTATTCTGTAAGAAGTGGTGCTGCGCAGGCTCTAACAGAGGATGATGAGGTACCCTGAAGTGATTAGACGTGCTGCAAGAGTGAATTTAATTTGGAAGATTGAGAAGTGTGGAGATAACTGCTTTCTGCCTACACACTTTTACCACTGCTCAGTATAACTGAGGACTTATGAATACTTTATAAATTAAAGAAATTAACCACAGTACTCCCAAACTGTGAGAACCACCTACACCATTTGTACGTTGTTCTATTAATAGTGGTTAAAATGTTAGCTCCTGCAACCATGGCATACTTTAAAATAGAGCAGAATTGAAAAGATCAGAACCTGGTGCTCTTTTCCTGGGAAATAAGTGGATTTGAAGGGACCAGATAATTTTTAGTTTTGAAACAACAATAATTTCCTTGCTATCTCCAAATCCCTGATCAGAATGACAGTATTTTTAAGAAGGTGATATATGTAAAATCCCAAAAGAGAGGCCCCCAGGGCCTGGGTAAATGTCCTCAGGCTGTTGTGATGCTATCAGGAAAAGAAACTTTCTCTTTGTTCACTTTTGTGTAACAGATCCTGTGCTAGAACTAAACTTTCTACCTCATTCTCCCCAAACTCCCCTTATCCCCTAGCCCAGCACTTCTGATCACAACGTGCCTGGAAGCCTTATTTAATCTCACCTGCAATCCAATTAAAAGCCTCTCAAAAATCCACACCTGTGCTAATTGTAGATTCACATCACTGCTTTGTAGTCATTAAGTCTGTGAGTTGAAGTTTTTTTTATGAGTGCAGCTAATCTAGTTTATCAACAAAATGCTGGAAGGTTTACGTGTTGAAACAAGATAATCAGTATTCATGCTTCAAGATTGCAGCAGGGGTCAGGAAGGAATTATCTTGTCTTATGAAGCATTTAGAAATGGCTAATTATGTTTGTTCATAAAATTTGGTCCTAAAACAATTGAAATCAGAGTAAAAGCTTTTGAACTTTTAAATGTGAATGACTAATTTGGCTGAGGTGTTGATTTATATCAGAAAGTTCTGTGATCACTTTATTCTTCAGCAAGGACAAAAAGATACACTTTGGAATTATACAAAAGCAGTAGCATATAAGTTTCCATCTCCATGTTGCTTACAAAGGTTGAAAATGTACTGTTGAGATGCAATTGCTGATGAACTTATATTTCTATGTATTTATGTATGCATGGATGCATATTCTCTAAGAGACACATGATTTTAAAGCAATGGTGTTCTCAGCTCACAGAACAGACTCAAGGTTGTTAAATATTAACTGTGTACACACAGTTTCCAAATACCTCTTGTAAATCCCAAAGATACAGTGTTCAAATAGGCTAAAATTTTCTATTTTGCTAGAGAATTTTTTAATAAGAGGATTCCTCACTCCCATACAACAGCAATCACCTAGCAGTAGAAAACCTATCGAGGACCTTGGACAGTTGAGGAAAAAAAGAACAGAGCAATGAGAAAGAGAAATACTTGTAATTCATCCAGTAATATTTGTTTTTTCCTAATGGATTCTTGCTCCCAGTCCACCCAGAGTAAATCAACCGGCATGTGGCATGTACTACAGATGGATCAGCTGGGGTAAACATATACAGCTGCACATATCTGTTACACAGGTGCTTGGGTTTAGACTCGCTGGCTAACCAAGAGCAGTCGGAGTTTTTGGCAAATGCCCATGGTTCCAGAGATTGGAAGAGAAAAGGCAGTGAGAAAGCAGTCAGCTGGCACTGGCACTTTCCATAGCAGCCCCCAAGCTTGAGCCAAACCTGCTGGTCTCATTCCTCATCCCATATTCTGAATTGCTGTCAAATTCCTAAACCTATTTTGCAATTCAGTGGGAGGATTTTTTGGCTGGAGTTATTGGAACAGAGACACTGCGATACTTAGTACCTCTGTGTACATTATTAAGCCCTTCAATTGTTGATCGTTCTGGGGCAAAAGTTCTTGTGTGGGGTTTCCCCTTGCCTTNTGCAGGTGTAACTGAAGTATGGTGACATTCATTGTGTCCCTCCAAATAGCTGCTGCTGATGTTGCAGAACTGGTGCTGACCCAGTAGAAACACATGAACCACAATTAAGCCTGAGAAGACAACATTATGATGTTGACAGACTCATATCTCTCTGCTGTTAATGTTACATTTGGATGAACCTATGTGATATCTGCATATGACAATGGGTTAAATCACTTGCTGATGATCTGTTGTGCTAGGAATGTTAGAGGTCTAGAGAGGTCATATTAAGCTTGTACATGATGAAATATACATAAATTTTTCTGACAGTTCCATCAGTGTTTCAGAATAAATATATAACTTTCTCTTCAATGTTCTACTTAATAATAATGAATTATATTCCTCATGTTGCAGAGATACCTTTCCAGCTGTGAGTTGACAGACATTTGCTCCTTGCTATTAACAGACATCTCAGAGTTGTTTATTCATGAAGATCTAAATTCTGCACATGTATCTGTGTGTTTATAGAGCAGTAATCTCTACTCTATAAATAACCTGAGCCTCTACTGACCAAAGAGGGACAAAAATCCAGGCTTCCACTTAAGCAGAAATTTTGCTTTGTCAGTATGATAACCCTAGAGCAATGGCCAGGGCTTAGGACAGCAAGGTCTGAAGGCCTGTCCCAAAAATTCAGTCTATGAGTGTAAAGTCTGCAACTGGGAAGAAGCCTGCAGACCTTGAGGAGGGTGTCTTAGTTCTGTCAGAGACAATCCAACTTTCCACCTTGGTTGGTCTAGACCAGGTCTAGACCAGGCACCCTGAACATCCTGACTCCTTCAGGTTTTGATATTCCAGCAAGAGCACAGGTGGGATTTCACTTGAATAACGCTTTAACTTTAGTGAAAGCTCATCTAACCCAAATTCCTGTAGACAAAACACTTAAAATACAAAAATTGGTAGTTTTAATTAAACAGAGTTTTGCTAGGAAATTTCTGACTTCAGTCCTCTTATGATTATCTCTAAAATGTGTGAAATGTCTGCAATTTAATCAGCATGCTGTTAGCTTATAAACCTAATGACAACTGGTTTAATGCCAACATTTTTGTTGACACTGCAGTTCGTTTTATCATAATCTTTCAACAACTCTGGGACTAAATTCAGAATTCTTGTTTTGAATATCAAGAACAGTAAGAAAGAATCAAACACATTTTCTCTGTTTTCACAGAGAAATGTTGGTTTCTTGCCTCTTTTGAGCCAAAAGAAAATATTAATTAACAACACTACATCTTCAGTGAGGTCTGGGTCTGACACCTCTCTAATGTGTAACAGCACTTTAACTAGTGACACAGTGTCCTCAATTTCCAGCATGAGTTTGTTTGACCTTTAGTTTGAAATTTAGCACAATGTGGACTGGTTTCTTTTCACTCTTAATTACCTTCACCACTTATGTCCAAGTACTTAAGGCTTTTATGTCTTTGCAGAAATGTGAGATATGAATATATGATTACATGATATATTGATTTTTATATGAGTGATAAATGGAGATATTATTTCCTCGCATATGAAAAAAATACAAAACTAGCAATTTATTCACACCAAGAAAAATCAGTAAAACCGTACTTCCAAAAATGGTTTAAATCTTATTTTATTCTCCTTTTTTCCTCTTCCCTCCATGCTTATTTCTTCTTAAGAACATCACAGGCACAGTATGCATACCATGGAAAGGATATTAGTTTTCCAATAGACCTTATCCAGCCTAGCTCACAACACATACAGACAAAGGACATCTTTCTAGCAAAATATTTTATAAACTTAATTGCAACCTGCCCTTCCCAAAGGTCATTTGCGCATTTTAACTAGCTCAGATTTTTTTCCCATNATAGAGCAGTAATCTCTACTCTATAAATAACCTGAGCCTCTACTGACCAAAGAGGGACAAAAATCCAGGCTTCCACTTAAGCAGAAATTTTGCCTTGTCAGTATGATAACCCTAGAGCAATGGCCAGGGCTTAGGACAGCAAGGTCTGAAGGCCTGTCCCAAAAATTCAGTCTATGAGTGTAAAGTCTGCAACTGGGAAGAAGCCTGCAGACCTTGAGGAGGGTGTCTTAGTTCTGTCAGAGACAATCCAACTTTCCACCTTGGTTGGTCCAGCCATGCAGACCAGGTCTAGACCAGGCACCCTGAACATCCTGACTCCTTCAGGTTTTGATATTCCAGCAAGAGCACAGGTGGGATTTCACTTGAATAACGCTTTAACTTTAGTGAAAGCTCATCTAACCCAAATTCCTGTAGACAAAACACTTAAAATACAAAAATTGGTGGTTTTAATTAAACAGAGTTTTGCTAGGAAATTTCTGACTTCAGTCCTCTTATGATTATCTCTAAAATGTGTGAAATGTCTGCAATTTAATCAGCATGCTGTTAGCTTATAAACCTAATGACAACTGGTTTAATGCCAACATTTTTGTTGACACTGCAGTTCGTTTTATCATAATCTTTCAACAACTCTGGGACTAAATTCAGAATTCTTGTTTTGAATATCAAGAACAGTAAGAAAGAATCAACACATTTTCTCTGTTTTCACAGAGAAATGTTGGTTTCTTGCCTCTTTTGAGCCAAAAGAAAATATTAATTAACAACACTACATCTTCAGTGAGGTCTGGGTGTGATGCCTCTCTAATGTGTAACAGCACTTTAACTAGTGACACAGTGTCCTCAAACAATTTCCAGCATAAGTTTGTTTGACCTTTAGTTTAAAATTTCGCACGATGTGGACTGGTTTCTTTTCACTCTTAATTACCTTCACCACTTATGTCCAAGTACTTAAGGCTTTTATGTCTTTGCAGAAATGTGAGATATGAATATATGATTACATGATATCTTGATTTTTATATGAATGATAAATGGAGATATTATTTCCTCGCATATGAAAAAAATACAAAACTAGCAATTTATTCACACCAAGAAAAATCAGTAAAACCGTACTTCCAAAAATGGTTTAAATCTTATTTTATTCTCCTTTTTTCCTCTTCCCTCCATGCTTATTTCTTCTTAAGAACATCACAGGCACAGTATGCATACCATGGAAAGGATATTAGTTTTCCAATAGACCTTATCCAGCCTAGCTCACAACACATACAGACAAAGGACATCTTTCTAGCAAAATATTTTATAAACTTAATTGCAACCTGCCCTTCCCAAAGGTCATTTGCGCATTTTAACTAGCTCAGATTTTTTTTCCCATTGATTAGGCTGATTAGACAGTGAAATATAGCTAAAAAGAGGATATCAAAAGAGACAAATGCTGCTTTTAAACATGCTTAGGTGTTGCTGGTGCTGACAAGGCTCACAGGGGCAGATCAGCACCCCACGTGTCTGTGAAGCACACCACATAAACAAAATGGGGAGTGCCACAACTGCCTCAGTGATGGACAGAAACTTCAGCCTTCTGTGGTTGGTGTTTTTTTTTTTTTTTAGTAGGTCATCACTGGCATGAGGAACACCCATTAAATATCCAATACACTGTAGACTGACCCAGCCCTTCATGAAACTATTAATAGTAGTAAATATGCTAATGTATGTAATGAGCTAATTATCTGTGGTATAAACATGAAGTGCTGCATAAAGAGGGCTTTTTAATCCCAGAAAACTTCAAGTTTTAATCAGCCTGCTCAAAAATGAACAGGTTTTTTGATTGTTCAGATTTGATTGTAGTCTTTGGAAATACTGTGTTAAAAGGTGGTTTTCCATAATTTACTGAGGATAGGATTGTATTCTCTTAGAAATAAATAAAAAGATGATAGGCCAAATTATCAAAGAGATGATGGCTTTTCTGGAAAAAATAAATCCTTTCAGTGAATGAATCCTGTGTGATGAAACTGATTATCAGAAAGAGAACATTCTCTGCTCATTATCTCGATCTCTTCAGTCTACTCAGTTTGAGAAGGAATTTTGCAAGATCTCACAATTGCTTGAACAGAAAATAGATGCACTGAAATGATATTACACAAAGCTTCAGGATAATTTATTTATGAGATGAATGGTTGCTTTTACATACTCCTTATGTTTATCAAATTTTTGGCATTTATTCTTCCCAGTTGGGCCAGTGAAAAGCAGCTAATTAAGATGTTACTCAGGCACACAACATCAAGAAGCAGAGAAGTAGGAAGAACTAGCCAAGGTTTTTTTGGAAGCTTCTAATAGATTCAGCTGGAGCAGGTGGAAAGGGATCCAGGAAATGCCTGCTTTCATGGCAACTGGAGCTGACTTGACCAGTCATGTCAAAGAGTTGGGTCCTTCCACTAAGGTCACAATGTTCCTCTGCAGTGGACTACTTCCCAGCCTTCCCCAAGAGGAGCAAGGGCTTTGTGGCCAGGTTCTGCTTTCCAGCTGAGAGCTGGCTGAGCAAGGCTTTTGTGGTTGATGAACCTGCTGATGTGCAGACTGATGCTCTTCTGCAGGTATGAAAACTTGTCCATCATGTTCCAGTAAGCATGGGGATGTCCCTCAACTGGGAGGCAACTCGGTGGACAAAATATATTACAATTGAAGCTTACATCCATATAGGAGACTTTTACCAGCTTGAAGACTGTGGGTGCCTGAGCAGGAAAAGCTGTGAGTTCATTGCTATGTGAATCTGTAGGTCTTTACTCCTTGAAAAATGCTAGCAGAAGCAGAGGTGTCATTCCTTCTGGCTTGTTTCACCATTGCACTTGTACACAGAGTGCCAATGATTTAGGGCTTCAACATGTGGTTTGAATACTCTCCTGCTATGGCTTTGTCCTTCATATTTGGCCATAAAGAAGCAACGATTAGGGCTTTGGCTTGAATGGCAATCTTAAAAGTTTTTGGTCTAACAAGCAAATATCATTTGATGTGTCCAGAAAAGTTATTATCTCTTTATGTTTATGTCAATTTAATTATGTCTGAAACAAGGTTTCAGTGTGGTGAAAGATCAAAACTGATTGTGTTCTGCATGGCAATACTGTAAATCACTGCTATTTCTATTAAAAATAAATCCATTTTTCTATAACAGATTACATTGTTTCTTTGAAGTGTGAATTAAGCAGCTAGTGTTTATAATAACATGTACATCATTAATTTTCAGACTTTAATCTCTATAGTCCTATTTAACACAGTGAGGCTTCAAAGGGTACGGATGTCTTATATTGTTTGTTGAGATATAAGGTAAAATATAAATGAAATATTTGGGGAATCGAAATGATATCCATAACATTTTTTTCAATCTGCGTAACATATTTAATGCTAGGCATTTTAGAAAGCTACCTGTATATTTGCCTGATGAATAGTAATACTGACATACTGAAAAAGGTAAACATATTAATTAGACCCTGCACATCTCTCCTTCTTGCTAGTGTAATCATTAAATTGATTTTTCCAGTCTGACATGTAATTGTTCCAGCGATGGAATCCTGCTTTCCACTCTTGTTCTGCTACATCAATATTTCCTGTAAAACATGAAATGGGTTACATTCATCTACATTCAAATCTCTTTATATGTTAATTGAAAAATAATTTTGATTATCAATGTCACTTGCTCCAAATACATTCTAAGATGGTCTTTTACCTCTTTTCTTAAACCTGGAATGATGGAAAATTCAGTGATTAACATTTTATCATTACATGAAGAAGGAAGGACTGCAAAGATATAATTCTGGCACACTGCAAGGTAATAAATACAATTATGTATGGGCTTGTTGCTTTTGGATAATAGTTCTGTCCATCAAACTTGTCTTTTTAAAGCCACTTTTTTTTTAAGTTCCCAAAATATTACTTTGGGTCAGTATACCCTACAGTGAAACCTACATATCCAAAAGACTACGATATGCAAATGGAGATAGGTGCTTGTAAAGATATAGCAAAATGACAGCTTTGTTCATGACAACAGTATTGTCATTAGTTTCATTGGTTTGAATGGACGGGCAGAATTTCACCCTTCTGTGGAATAAATCTGTAAGTTTAATGTGTAAGGGGCCCAAGTTTGGAGAAGGATGCTGTAAAATGTATAACTATATCAACATGAAACCATCTTCTCTTTTTCATCCTAGCTTATCACAGAATCATAGAATCATTAAGGTTGGAAAAGACCTCAAGGATCATCAAGCCCAACCCAACACCACCTACCTCACTAAACCATGTCCCTAAGAAATTTTTCCTAATGTCCGGCCTAAACCTTCCCTGGTGTAACTTGAGGCCATTTCCTCTTGTCCTATCACATCTTACTTTAGAGAAGAGGCCAGCACCCACCTCACTACACCCTCCTTTCAGGTAGTTGTACAGAGTGATAAAGTCTCCTCTCAGCCTCCTCTTCTCTAGACTAAACAACCCCAGCTCCCTTAGCCGCTCCTCATGAGACCTGTGCTCCAGACCCTTCACCAGCTTCGTTGCACTTCTCTGGACCCGCTCCAGCACCTCAATGTCCTTCTTGTGGTGAGGGGCCCAGAAGTGAACACAGTATTCAAGGTGTGGCCTCACCAGTGCTGAGTACAGGGGCACAATCACTTCCCTAGTCCTGCTGGCCACACTGTTTCTGATACAGGCCAGGATGCTGTTGGCCTTCTTGGCCACCTGGTCACACTGCTGGCTCACGTTCAGCCAGCTGTCAACCAGCACCCCCAGGTCCCTCTCGGCTGGGCAACTTTCCAGCCACTCACCCCCAAGCCTGTAGCGTTGCAGGGGGTTGTTGTGACCAAAGTGCAGGACCCGCATATATAGCATTTGCCAACTAATCCTGTGTCTCAAGGCAATATTTATTGCCAAATTTGTTATAGGCATCAGAATGGAGGGTGAGGATGAGAAGAGTAATAAAAATACATAATTTGACAAGGTTTTCAGAGTATTTTACAGACAGGGCTCACTTCTTTCGGTCAAAAAATATAATTAACATTAGGGAGAAATGCAGTGACCTTTCAGGAGCAACCCATACAACGACTGAAGGAAAGACAACGTGCGTAGGCTGTATGACATATTGTAGCTTATTATTTTGGATCAGTTGTGGACTTTTTCTTCAAGTTTAGAAACCACGTAAGATTGATTGAATGTCTATATTAATTCTGGACCTAATTATCTCAGGGTCCCACACTGGCAGAGCTTGCTTCCAAAAAAATTTGGTGATTGTGTTCATGAGATAACAGTTCTGATTTTTTTTTAGTGCTCTTTTGACTTTATGTTCTTCTGCTGCAATAGAGCACAGGCCTTTTCCCTCCATAAATACACTCTTTTCCCTTTTTTTATGATCTGCCAGCACTGCAAGTTTAACTGGTTATGTGAAAATGAAATACTTTTGTATTTTACACATCAGTAGAGAAAATATTCTGGAAAGAGAGTTAACAGATTCAGAGATTTAGTTTGGAGAAGCATCCAGTAATTTGGTTGCTTATCTGCAGTTTAGCTCAACATTTCCAAACCTTTTTGGTCTGGAAATCCAGATGGCAATTTAATGAGACTTTGAAATGAGATTTACATTGCTGGTTGGTTTCAGTAAGACCAGAAATAAAACCAAAATACTTTTTCTTGGGGAGGTTCAGTACTTCTGCTTGTAGTCAAAAGGAAAATTGTGAAAAACAAATATAGGAAAAAAAAAATTAACCTCACTCCTCTCTCTGAGTTCAAAGATGTAAATAAGCTTGGTTACAGCAGAGATCAAAAAAGTTCAGCTCATTTTAATTTTTTTTTTTTTTTCTGCAAGCCACAATTATCGTTAGCTCAAAGAGGATTTGTAGATGCTGGTAACAATAAGACCAGGTTTCAGTTACTAAGCTATGCAGATAGGACTCACAGAACTATGGGGAGAAGACTTGTATGACATTGTGCTTTCGTCACTTTAAGAACTTGTGTTTGCATGTTTCTTAACTCAAATACATAGCCAGAGTCTTGGGTAAAGATAAATTTTCCATGTATATCAAATTGATTGGTAATTTAGCATATGAACCAGTACTAGCAGCATTTGAAGAAAAATGCCTCAACTGTATTTCTTGTCTTATTCTTGATTATGGGTACCCAGTTTTATTTATCCAAATAAAGCCTCCACTTATTAATTAAAAAACATCTGTTCCTTTAATTATTCAGGTTTAGATGTGTTTGTCTGCCCTAAGTCTTGAGGAACTGGAATACCTCTACCATACACGCATCTCCAGTTACAAATCATTGTTCTAGCTATGAGGCATTTCAGTCCTGTTTAAAGATCATAGTAAAGAAGTGAGTCACCTAGAGAAAGCAGACAAGAAATTCAGAGTAGCCACCATTATGAATCTAAAAGACATAAAGGGGAAGGAAAACACTGAAATAAGATCTTGGATTCCCATTTGTTTGGTTTTTCAGTGATAAGATCCAAATTGAAGTCACAAGTCAATGCATCCCATTATCACCAACATCATCAATCTCTCTGAAGCAACCACCTATGACTTAGACGAGCTGACAGCTAGAAGTAAAAAAAAAAAAAATAGAGAATTCAACTTGACCAATAATAATAGCACAGAGCACTGGGTTACTACATTGTGCTGCAGTACTACAGAAGTCAGCTAATAATACAGTGAAGTTATTTTGCTATATGCAGTAATTTAGGCAATCCCAAACTTTAGAGTAATACCAATTAGCCTAATGCAAAGCCCATGGAAATTTACAAGGAGAAAGGGAGAGATTTTGGTAAACAATGAATCATAGCTCAGTGTTCAGTAAGGTTCCAGTTTAACAGACCAAAAACATGGAAGTTGGTTTTTTTTTGATTCTTCATCAGCGTCAGCACAGACAGTTGGCATTTCTTTTCTTTCCACACAGACCTTACTTTAATGGCATTATAGGAAAGTAAAATGTATCTCTGTACCATCATTTGTTCAACTGCTAGATGTGCCAATAAAGTGCTAATCTTAAATGTATTTTTGTGGTATTAACGCTAAGATTGGGACAAAAACCATATAGCTGTTATGGTGTAGTATAATTAATAAGGAATGACAAGTTAGAATTAATGTTTCTGTCCTAGACAGCTCATAAGCACAGGTATCTGCAAACTTCTTGATTCATTAGTGTGATAAATGCGACGAGTTTATCTATGCTGTAGATTCCCATGGTGATAGTTTCTATAGTAATGTTCAGAAAGGAGAAAACAAATAGTGTCTGTACCTCAGTATCTCTGTTCAATGGTCTTTAATCACACACTCTGAATATCAATGCTTTTTTAACCACAACAGTATATTTGTTTTCTCATGTATTTTTAAGGATGACTGGGGTTTTTTTGTTGTTGTTGTTGGTTTTTTTTTTTTTGTCATCTTCTTCAAACAGTCAGTAGAGCTCTCTGGGAGATGAAATATTGTAAGGGCTGTCATCTCTCCAATGACCTGGGATGCAACGTGCTAGGGTTAGAAATAAATCGGTTTGTTAAAGTACATAGCTTGTTGCCTATAGGTGCGCTGAGTACAGTCTTACTTCATTGGAGGTGCAGTAGTATTGGTGAGGTTACTTTTGACTAGTTCGCTTTTCTGCATGCATAACGAGTGAAGCTTCTAGCTCTGTGGAAACTGAAAACTTATTCTGATGGTGAATTTTCTAACTAGTCACACTTTTAATATTCTTACTACCCTGAATATTTAGCTCTACAGAATCCAGATGTTATTTGGGGGATCATATCAAATACAATTATTTTGGTCGAGAGGTTGAACTTCACTGTCTCCACATTCAAAATCTTTTTAGGGTTGTTTTAAAATACTATGTATTTATATTACCTACTTTGATATTTGGTATCTATAGATGATACACAATGCTAGCACACTAAAAAGTAATGGAACACAAATCGAAAGCTTGGCTGCCTGCAGCTTTCTATAATCAAGAGGAAACAGGCACATCTAAATAGGGCTCTAGATGCATTAAAGATTGTGTTAAGGTGGAAAAGTCTAACATAGAGGCTTTTATAATTAACATATGATTGCTCTAAAAGCTACTTGAGAGTCACTGTTTACTGTCCCTCTGGTGTGTTTCTTCTAGAAACAGTCATCAAAAAAAAGTTCCAGTGATTTTTCCAGTGCTTAAATATTAAATGCTGAATGCTCCCAGCCTGTCTTAGTGTGAGTAGGAATAGAGGGCATTCTTGGTGTCCCTGCAATAGGGTTGAAATGTCTGTAGAAATTGTGTCTAGCTGGAACTGAGTCCAGTCCAGCTTACCTGGCTAGTGATTGTTATAAAGCTAGACGCAAAACTACAAGTTTTGCCTTGAATTATACGTTTCATAAATTGAAATTGAAATCAAGAAATCTTCCTAAATCATTCAAAATACTTGTGATAGAAAAGCCAGTAATTTATCTATGGCTGTTACTATTATGTTAATGTGTGAGGCTTATTCTTTTCTTATTAGTTTTCTCATGCCATAACCATGACAATTTTTCTGAACATATCAGGTTTTTTTGTTTGAGGAAAATGGAAAATATCTAACTATAAACATGGCAGGGACTAAATATTTTCCTCTCTCATGTTTAACTACCTGAAGGAACTTGTCTTGGCCAGCCTGTCGTGGGAACAGGTTTTCTCAGATGCTGAACAATTTTGGATCTGGCCATTACATGCCAAAAAGACCTCAATGGGGTAGCAGGGTTTGTGCTAGGAGTGGATCATTAACTAAATAAGTGGTTCAGTACCAAGCACATCCATGTCAAATTATCTGCTTGGTGCAATGAGTAATCCCCTTGCAATTTCTGCAAAATAAGTTGGTTTGATTGTCTGCTTCAGGTTCTACCTAACATAATTCTGCTTCGTCTATCTGAACCCTACTTGAAGTATAACTTGCAACAATGATAACATAACATTTCCTTGCTTCTTGTTCTCTGTCATCTTATATCATGTTAAAGGAACCTTTTTATAAGAATATTTCAATGGAAGAAGTAACAGAAAAGACAGAACCCCAGGAAATTAGGAAATACCTGTAGTTATGGCATACGCTGTCCTTTGGGCATAAAAGGAGATAGGAAATGTAAAATAGTATTTCAGTGAAGAGAATTATTACAATATAAAGTATTGCATCATGTTTGTAAGCAAAATCTTAAAGGTTTGTCAGAATGGTGTAAGAGTGCGTAGAGAACAAAATATAAAACCACAGTCAAGGACTGACAGATGTAGATACATGACAATTCCCATAAATAATTTCACAATATTGTTGTCTCATTTCTATATCAGGATCCAGACATGATAATTCTTTCATTTTTTGCAAAGAATATGCTTAAGAATTTCTTTAAATCATGTAACTTTATGCTATAAATTACCAAATATGGCAAAGTGATGTATTTATGTCTCCTGGCAGATTCAAGTGTCATCCCTCACACCCCAGGACCACGCAAAGCAGCTCTGCTGTCCTGCCAAGATGTGTTGAACTCGGTCTGGTGATGTGCTCTCTTCTGCTCTGCCACAGAGCAGTTGGTTCTGCACAGTCCATTTGTAAGATGTACATTACTTAATAGGGGTTCACAGCCAGGCTAAAGAAATATAGAAAATAGCTCAGTTCTTCTGGCTCAGCATAAAGGGCTTGTCAGAATTTGAGAAACCTCCCTAAAAAACATCCATAATTTGGTATTCTCTGATTTTAAAAATCACAGAGTATGCTTTATAAATTATTCATTTTACCTACTGATTTTTCTTATCTTGATTTAATTGAAAAACAGCTGTGGAATTGAGAGGGGATAAAAGTTGAGCCATAACAGAGTTATAGGCTCAAATGAGGAAGGAATAAATTATTTCAGAAAGAATCATCTGTGCACCATGAAAGTTTACATATTTTTAAGACTTACATTCAAACTGAATTTTGCAGAAAGCTTGTAAATAACTAATTAGCATTTTTTAAGTGTATCTTATTTTTGAAAGGAGACTTTTTCCCCAGTCAAACTGCAGAATGCAGTTCCAGAGCTGCAAAATCACTTTATAAAACCAATTCCTTTCGAAGTTCAGGAACACAGAAGCTTGGACTGTTTGGTGGGCTTTGCAAAAAGAGAGGCATGGAGCTTCTAAAGAAAAACTGAGTCTTTGGTATTCAAACAGCCTGTTATATTTGTTTGGGTAGTGAAATCTCAAACTCGTGTACACAGTCGGGCAAAGATCTGCTTGGTTTTGAACAGGCAAATCCTAAATTTTCTTGGTTGCCATCAATTGCTGACAGTCTAGAAATAAAACACAAGGCTCTCTCATGTGAGATGTAAAACAGAATCCCCTTTAGGCAACAGCAACACACTTAGTATCCTCTGGGGATTAGTTGCATAATAATATAATCCCATAAATAATAGATAATATAAGGTGCTTGTAACATCCCACAATACACCTTAGATGCATGAAGTTTATACAGAACACCTAAAGCCTCCAGAAATCCCAGTGCAAGCTCCCCCTTTAGCAATGTTGTTTCTGCTCTCTCCAGTACCCCAGAAACCCAGATGAAGGCAGGGGGTAGTTCAAACAGAGATTTGCAGCACCGTAAAATGTCTCATATTGTGGCTGCATTTGCACATTGGGGCAGAGAAGCTCCACACAAGTCCTGAGCCTTGACCTGTCCCCAGGTTTTGTCACAGTGCAGAACACGGTGCTACAGGGTGATGGCCAGAAGCACAGGGTATTCACCCCCACCACGGGCAGTTTTGCCCAACATCCGAACATCTCATGAGGATTCACTTACAAATAGGAATGTAAAAATTTAAACTAAACAATTGTGTTAATTCTGAGCAAATAATCCTTGTATGATAGCTATATAAAAGCAGCTACAAAGCATTTTTACCTGTCATTTCCAGGACCTTGGGGAAAAAAATATTCCAGAATCGACAATACTGAGCACGTAATTTTGCAAGTATCTCTGAAGCGTCGGTATTTAATGTCAAATATTTTTGTTCAGTACTGGTGAAGACAGGCCATCTTGTTCCATTAACTAGGGTCCCATTTGGAGTTCTAAATGTGAAAAGAAACATTTTATTTGGAGTGAGATATTACTTCAGTCCATCAACAGTGTTATTTCTTTTTTATTTAACATTTATTTAATCTTAAGTATGTTAGTTTGGAACTATCAAAGTATACTTTTGTAAGTAACTGGGAAAAAAGGTAAATTTGATTTAACATCAATCAAAAATAAATTAATGTTTCCCTTTTGGGGTGCTCTGGTTTCACCTAAGGGGAAAAATGTTAATGAATGTCCATACACAAACTACGCTTGTTGAATTTGGAGATTCTCACAGAAGTTGTAAATTATTGAGTGACTTAAACACAAACAAGTCAAGCAGTTTGGCAGGTTGAGTGGTTTATTTTTTAGTTTGAATATTACTGATCTCTTCAGATAAATAGATTGGATTAAATAGCTCAGATAAAAATGCAAGTAAAGGTACAAATAATGTCTAAACTTTGGATGAGAGCTGTATTGGGAGAGAAAATAATTATTCCTCACTAAGAAGAAACTGTTCCTCCTTGTAGTATGTTGGGCCACGTTAGCAGAGGGACAAACAAGAACAATCTCAAATCTTTGGGAAAGTGGGAAGAGGTACCGAATGCTTGTCTCTTTAATATGCAGAGCTTGTTTTATAAAGGATTACAGCTGTTAGTAGTAAAATAGTTATGATAAATATTTATAATACAACAGAATTCATAAGGTTCTAGGGACATGCATCCAGTTTTTTGCTTCCAAAAAGGATGATATGTAGCATCTATACAACCAGATAAAAAGATAATTGGTTTACATGTGTAGAAGAAAAACACAATGGGGAGCATTACATTAGGGAACAAATGAGACAGAATATGATCTTCAGAAAAATAAGGTGATTTTTGACTGTCTAATGTCTAAATCTACATCAGCTCAGAAGAGGTTAAGAATACAAATCAAACGTCTTATTGTGGTGCAAACAGTACTCCTTTACTAGAAGCTGATATCAAGAAATCTGGGGTTTGGGGCAGAACAACAGTACCTGGTGGCTCTTGATGGGATAAATCAAGGATCACTATTAGCCAGGTTAATTTGGTTATCTCTACTTTACTTTTTCCAGGACTCTTCCCAGAAAGCAGAGGTCAGAGAGGAGTCCAAGGTGTACACTTGAGTTCTGCTTGCCAAGAGTGGAAACAAGGTACTGGGTGTGGGTGGGAGCAATCAGAGCACAAGATTCAGCTGCCAAAATAATATCAATATCCCTTAGTTCATTCAGAATGAATGAAGTTTTCAGCCCATGTTTTAACATTGTATTTTATTCTGGAGTCTTTATCACCAGGCATCAGATGCTTACGGAAGCGTGCTGTTAGAGTAAGATACTCAGGATGTCATTTCTCGAATTGCTCACTTCTTTACTAATTTTTCTTTACTAATTCAGCTCTGATTAACCTATGGCACCCTTTTCAACTGCACATTTATTTGTGGCTCATGAGAATGATGACTTAAGCAGAGCTGACTTGCACTTCAGCTCAAGATCAGAACGCTAATGGTGCTGTCAGTATTCATTTAGCAGCTTTTCTGCTGTGAAATAAATCATG
Organism: Syrrhaptes paradoxus; assembly: GCA_013400615.1. Taxonomy (NCBI): domain Eukaryota; kingdom Metazoa; phylum Chordata; class Aves; order Pterocliformes; family Pteroclidae; genus Syrrhaptes; species Syrrhaptes paradoxus. Next base: position 75,491 of record VZTO01025889.1, read on the forward strand.
ACATTCCACATTATAATTTACAGGTGTGGGGGGGATTATACAATGGCTACAGATGTATTTCACTAAAAATGATTGAAAGAACTGTCAGATGAACACAGCATTTTGAAATACTTGAACCTGCTGATAATGACATTCTCTTTGCACTTCTAGGAAGCTTACTGTTCAGAGAAATGTCCATTTTCTTCTTAAATCCACTACTGAAAATTTCCCAAGTAAGAAAGCATTTCGGCAAAACAGAGAGATCGCAAGAGTATGATATTTACCTGGTAAGAACAATTTATGATTATAACCTCATTGTTCTATCATAATTACTGTTCATTCCTTCTTAATAACTTTGTGATGAGAATTGCCATGCCCAGAATAAGCTGGAAAATTCCCTGTTCTTTTCACCAAACTTGAAGTTTAATAATATTCATACAGAAAATTAAAAGCATTGTGAGAGTATCCTTACTGAACACAAAGGAATCCAATACATTGTACAACGTTGTCTCTGGCCATCTATGTTTGGATGGACATTTTTTGCTGATAGATTATATGAACTTCCTTCTACTGAAACAAAGCTCAGAATTCCCAAGGGAACCTTCATCTTATCTTTATCAATTCCTCACACCTCTGCTCTTTCATCTTCTGATACTACTCAATCATGTCTTCAGTATGTTCCAGTTTTGCCCAATTTGGTGCTGTCAATGGGACCACAAGGTGTGTCCCAAAAGGCTTGGGCCATACATCTTTAGGATGAACTTCCATCTTCTGCATCTGTCTTGTCAAACACTAAACATGTTTCTTACTCCTCTGTCCATATCTATAAGCTCTAGTTAGACAAGACCTTCATTTTGTTTAGAGAAAATGTAAGCTTCTTCACTCAATATTTTAGAAAGAAACTAGCTCATTTTCTACACACTTTTCAATGTTTTCAGCAAGTCTTATGACAATTAAGAAATACGATTACTTAAATTGCTCCCAGAGAAGAAATGTAAGAGGAAGAAAAAAAAACCAAACCACCTGTGTTTAAACTTTGGTGCAAACAGAATTTGTTTTGTTGTTTCAGCTACTTTTTTTTCTTTGCATATGCCCTGAAGCTATAGGCTGGACTCTCTCTGCTCTCTCATAGTGGTACAGCAGCTCATTTATAGCTAATTATTTTGTTAAGATATGTCCTTAAGGCAGCCAAACTTATTTTCTCATTAACTTAAGAAACAGAGTATCTCTTTGAACTCTATCTCCAGTAAAGGTGCTCTCATGTTCTACCTTCACACACGTGTGCTCTCAGTGATGTTCATGAGCCTTTTTTAATCTTGTGCTCAGTGGAAGTTGCTTGGTATTTACTGCTTGGTAAGATCAAGTTTTCCTCCCTTTGGGTATTGTATGTTCGTAACTGTCAATAACATTTAATTCTCAATACTCACGTAGAGTTTATCTGCTAGATTTAACACAGTTTTAGAGGAACTTATTCACTAGAAATTTCTGTATATTTAATGTTCATCTTCAACAACTTTAGAAAGGAAAAGTTAATTTGGTTCAGATGGAAAATACAACAACCTGAACACAGTTGTGTTAGTCATAATAAACATGTTACCATTCTTGTTAATATGATCAATATTGCCTGAAATACAGTACTAGCTCACTGTTTATTGTTACATAGCATTAATTTTACAGATGGTCTATCAAACACATGAACACAAATTTAATTTATCATCATACTTTTTTTTTTCTTGATACACATTCATGTTATAAAGTACCTGTAAAATATTCACTTTATTTTTGTGAATAGTTTTTGCTCTGCCATGGTATCACCATTTAAAAGAGAGGGGTTTTGTAATGTTAAGTTATATTTTGATATAGTCCACAAAGACAAATTTCTCTACGACTCTGGAAAATGATTTTGGACATCATTTACCTTCCTAATGAGTGTTGTAAAGCACTAACTGTACCCCATGCTGGCTTAGATTGTCCCAAGATTTCACTGTGTTCCTATTTAGCTGCTCTATTTGTAAATGGATCAGGTTAACATTATGCGCTTCTCTAGAAAAAGAAAAACAAAATTCACATCATTTTAGCTGTCTAACACAGATGAATTACACCAGCCCAAACTCCCAAAGAGATTCTCAGGCAGAAACACAATTTTACCTCTGCTCCCCAGTAGCCCCTTCCTCTAGCCAGACAAATATTTGTTCTGCCTGGCTGAAGCTGTTGGTAGAGATATTGCTCCCTGAGAGGAAGCACACACTAATTTCACCTGAGCAGTATGTTATTACTCTTAATTGTCTCTCCAATTGCAGATAGCTTCCCTCTGACCTGCTCTGAGGAGAGCTCAGCAAGATCCTCTGCCTCCAGTTCACCCTTCTGCAGGTTATCACCAGGCTGGTGTTCTGCTGGCATGGCTCTCGTTAGCTGAACAGGGTTGCCCACTGAGATTAATGAAAAGTTATGATAATGCTGCAGCACCCGCTGCTTCCCCTGCACAGTATGAATTGAAATCAGAGACCCGCTCCTCCTTGGGGCGACCCTATTGACTTCACCCAGGGTGGAACCGCTGATGCTCATTTTCAATCTGACCCCCTTTTTCTTTTAAACAGCTGGTTTGAAGGGAGGAGCGAGTGAATGTGAATCATTTTTATCAGCTTTCATGATTCCTTGTAGCTGTCAGACATCACTGGCAATCAGCTGTTTTCCATGGGATGGCATTTTACAGTGTGTTACCATGGGCACAAGATAACAGGGAGAAGGAATGGCCTTGGAGCAAAGCAACAGCAACAATAACCCTGTCTCTTGCACATCACAAGTTGCATCACAAAGCCTTTAAGAATCATGGAAATAGCCAGCTCAGCATCAAAGAAGTAGCAAACTGTAAATGTTTCACCACAGGGGTAGCGCTGGGAGCGAGGGATGGTTCTGTGTGTGTCTATACCACAGACAAAGGTTGCTGCTGAAGCTCATAGAGTTGTACCCAAAGGCTATCAGCAGCATGGTCCTGCAAACACTTGCGCAGTAGCCCAGCACAATTACTCCTGTCAGGTTTTATGTAGTTGATAATGTGCTTCAAGTTTGTGCTTGTAGAAGTACATAGTTAACTGCTTTTTCTGTGGTGTTGTACATTTTGGTTGTGTTGTCTCCTATGTACATTTTCTGCCAGGTGAAAGGGAGTAAGGTAGCACAGGGTAGAGAAATCAGAAGTTCAGGAAAAATGAATAAAAGGATGAGAAGGCATCACCTGGGATATAGTAAAAACAGTTGATCTTGGTGAGTAAGGGGTTGGAAGTGGAGTTATGTGGTTTACGGTATAAACAAAGATGCCATGCTAACAATTGATACCATAGACTAAGCTGTAACTGCACCCCAAGTGAGCATGCCTGCTTTTTTTAATAAAGATACAGGCAGTTTTAAAAAAAATAATAGGATGGATAAAATCATTATGTGATGGGTCCCCACCAAAGCTCTGGTCTCCATCTCTTTGCTCCTCCAAGGGCAGGGCTATGCCAGCCTTTTGCACTCCTTTCTACACCATGGTCAAAGCCAGAGTCCCTCCTGCTGATGCCCCAGTCGACAAGTGATCCAGTTGACTTCACAGGAATTGCAACAGAGATATCATATGCTTTGAGGAAAGGCCACAAGATTTGTATCTTAAAAGTTATCTCAGTTTTATAATTGCTTTGGTAGTGGTTGTGTCATGTAGAGCACCACTAATCATGCTGACACTAAAAAACAATCCGAATCAAAATATGTTTATTTATCTAATCCAGATGATTTCCACCCTTCCTCCCCTCAAGTCTGGAAGAAAACATTTTGTTGTTTTCCATCTTTTCTACCTGTCCAGAAGGGCACTCCTAATTAGCAGGAGAGCTGATGAGGAGCACCAGGCTTGCTGCAGAGGGGAGGGAAGTGTTTGCAGCATTAGTCAGGCAAACGTACCCAGATGTCTCACATAATTTCTAAAGGCCATGATGCACGATATTTATACCTATGTTCATTTTCTCATCACAAGACAACACCTGCCAGTTTTATATCAATTTTAGGCAGTGTCATGGTCCCCAAAGGGAGGATGGTGTAACAATGGTGCATGTTTGCATAAGGCTTTGCTTGGATGGTACGACAGGGAGCTTAACAGATCCTTTCTAGCCCAGTCCTACTAAAAAGAACAGATTTTACCATTAACTACTGGTTGAATATTCTCAGACTCTCAAGCAATTTGGCTTAATGTCAGTTTCTTCGTACCAGGCTATTAGTTTCAGATGACTCACCGTTAAGTAGACACTAGAGAGGGCCATGAGGTTGAAGACTCAAAGTCCTTTATCTGAGGAGCAGTCCTAGCTATTGGAACACAGAAAATGAACCTGTTCTGGAAACTTTCTTTAGAAAATTTAGCAAAGGAAAGGTGAAGAAGTATCTGTGACACCTGTAAAAATAATTGCTAACTGTAAAAACATCTCTAGAAGCTCTAATTACTGTATAAACTTTCCACTCAAAGGCTCACATCTGTATAAATCTGAAAGACTCTTACTATGTGAATATGTAGATTGTATCTGATGTGATATCATCATCAATTGGGTCCAACTCTGTATGATTAAGTATAAGGAATTTATTCTTAGATCTATTTTTTTTATTTCAGACAGTTATCCAGTTAATTGTCTACCACCTACTAAAATGATCTGATGGTTTCCCTGGATAGAATCTTTACATTATGCCAAAATGTTTTATATTAAATTGTATGCTTTGAGGCTTTTTGTTATTAAAAACTGCAAAAGCAAAGTCCATTATCCAAAGTTTGAATTGTCCCATTTGGCATAACAAGCAAGGGAAAGTGCCACCCATGAATAAGTGAATTGGAAAGCTGACACACTATCAGTTAACAAATGTGTATATTACTTTTGGTGTCACTACTGCTGCTAGTTGGTGTTCTTTCTGCATGATATCTCATAACAAGTTACCTCGCTAGTTTTTATTTAATTGAGACAGCTCTTCAGAGTATTCCTGAATATCAGCTAGTCACTAACCATGCTATCTATAGAACTGATGGACCCTCTGTACAAACATGATGCCACACTTAACATTTTATTTTAAAATATTCTCTTAAGGTCTTTATCCTCTTAGACTAATGGGAAAGACAGCAGCCATCTAATATATCAGCTGAAAAGGGTAAGTGGTGCCATTTATAGTAAGCAAGCTCTTTAAAACTGTGATACGGAAAGGTGACAACTCAGGGGCGTTGTCAGCCTGTGCAATGCTGGGTGAATGGAAAGCTTCCATGATTATCTGTTTCATACACTGAGCTTCCTTACAGCCTCCTGGCATCAGCATTCTCAAGGTATTGGGACTGTACTGTTTAATATATTCATCAACGACTTGGATGAGGGAGTAGAGTGCATCCTCAGCAAGTTTGCTGATGATACGAAACTGGGAGGAGTGGCTGACACGCCAGATGGCTGTGCTTCCATCCAGCGAGACCTAGACAGGCTGGAGATTTGGGCGGGGAAAAATNGCAAGCTCTTTAAAACTGTGATACGGAAAGGTGACAACTCAGGGGCGTTGTCAGCCTGTGCAATGCTGGGTGAATGGAAAGCTTCCATGATTATCTGTTTCATACACTGAGCTTCCTTACAGCCTCCTGGCATCAGCATTCTCAAGGTATTGGGACTGTACTCCTGTGGCACAATGAAGAACTAGGGAATTTAGGAAAAAAAAATTGGTCATGTTTAAAAATGTTGTTAGATTTATTAGAATTTAATTCTAGCAAGAAAATATAACCAGTTTCTGAAAATTTTAAGTAATTAAACCTTTGTTGTTTACTTGTTCCTTAGGATGCAAAAATCGCTGGTCCTGATTCTGTGGCATTTGAGCCCTACTGTAAGGAATTAAAGGACTCGTATGATTATTACCAGTGTGAGAGAGGTTGCAAAATTGAATCCTTCAAATTACTTTTCTTAAGCAGCTGTTTATGTAAAGTTCATTATATTCTGTTGTGCTCAGTTCTCACAGATCATACACATGAGTTCATAATCTAGTCGCTATAAAGTGCCTCTGAGCCGCAGCAAAAGGAAACTGCTTTGCAAGTTGTATCGTAGGTAAATATTATTTCTTCCTCTGATCCTTGAAGAAACCTGTAGGATCCAGCTGGCAAACTCTTAAACTGACAGAAATTGGAGAAGGACCTTTGCAGCTAGGCTTTCTTACACCTTCACAAGCTAAATAAAGCTCAGGATGTTCCTTCCAGATTCCAGTTTGGCGACAGCAGTGGTGTGTTGAAATATCTTAAACTATAAATTATCATGGTCTGCACCGTTACAACTGATATCGGTTTCAGGAAATGAAGCAACAAACTGCTGCTGCTTTTTTGGTCTTACTGTGTTCTGCTCAAAAACAGTCTCATGAAGCACTCACTGAGCTGAACTGATTTTTGGCTGGGTGTGTCTTGGTAGTTATTTGTGAATTCCTGCTATATGTAAGAGATTGACAAGGTAGGTCTTAAGGTATTGCCCATAAATAATATAGTATTAGAGAAATTTAGATCCAGGATATTCTGCCTTAGCTCTCTGGGCATGCTTGCAATGCATTTAGGAGCTCACTGCATCAAATCCTTGGCTCTGGCATTGGAGTCAGCTCTGATATCAGGAGCAATAACAAGCTGGGTCAGGCGAGCCAGAGCTAACGAGCTCTTCAGACCTCGGCTGTGTATTTCTGGCCTCCTGGGCCCATGCTGGCACTCCTGCACATAGGTTTCCTCCACAGTGAGTATGTTCCAGCAAAGCTTGGTGCTATTTCAGGAACTCCTGCCCCAAATTTCACTATCTTTGTTCCATATGATGAGATGTGATTGTCATACAGGGTCTGAAATAGCAGTCCTATCATTCTAAGAGTCACTAGCACTGGAAACTTGAAAGTGAGTTAAAATCTTCTTTCCTGAGCAACCGGTAAAGTTAAACACGATCAGATCCTTCTCTAAATTTACCTCTAATCAATAGTGAAGATAGTACATCCCCAGGGTCTGGACAGTTTTGAGGAGGGCATAAAAAACAGAGTGAGACCACGGTGAATCTCAAAGCTTTCTCTTGAGTGTTCCAAAGAAAAGAAAGCAAGTGCTGAAAATGGAAAGAGTCTGCAATGCTGATGGCTACCACATTGAAAAGAGTGACTGGAAAGAGGAAAAGGGAAAAAAAAAACCACAACAAAAACAAACAGAAAAAAACCAAAATAACCCCCAATAACCTAAAACCAGCAAATAATCTTCAACCTGATGATATGACTTCAAGAAGACAAATGATTTGAAGTTAAATTGAGTTCAGGGAGATGGATGAAATTCTGGCATTAATGTAAAGAAAATTTTAAAGGACCAGAAATGTTTTATTCTGTCCTGTTTTAAGAAATACTTATTGCTCAGTGTGATACTTACAGTCACACTAAGCTGAATGTGATAAGTGTCTAATATAATAAACCTACAATATATAGTTGTAGTCATTTATGCATTTAGATCATGTATTGGGATGAAACACTAAAGAATTTTCAGAAGTATGTTATTCCTTTTGCTTTACATGCCTTGCATCTGAGATGTGTTTTTGCATGGCATTTGAAGACCAGTCCAGCACTTTTGAGGTGGATTGACTTGCTAGTTAGGGTCTGATCCAAACTCAGAGAAATGGAACAGATTGATTGACTTCAAAAGCTTTGAATCAGGTCTCAGCTGGAGAAATACCTGTAGCTGTTTACAAAACAAGCTTATCTCCTTCTGGATAGAATTCACAATGATGGTTTCACACCTTCTCCAGGATTCCAGCTTCTGGTGTGAATATTCACAGTTTGTATTTACATCACTTTTGAATAGACGTGACAGAGGCAACAATATGGTTTAGTCCTTCTTTATACTATAAGACATTTTTTGCTTTTTTTAATATTCCTGTAAAGTATTTTGTAAGATTGTTGTGCCCTTTCACATCATATCAATTTTAGCTTTCAAAGACCACTTCTTTTTTTTTTTTTTGTTTTTACACTCTTGACTTCAGCAAGAAATCAGATAAAGCTGTAGTTCTTAGTCTTGTAGAGGTTGGGGAGGTCTGTTTGGAAATGGATGAAGGTGCTGAACCCTTTTGAGAACTTGAAGGAGGAAGTAAGTTCCCTAAAGGTAATTAAAAGAAGAAGTAGACAGGAAGACACATGGCACTTGCCCTTTTACTTATCCTCTGAAACTGACTTATCTCCTCTACAACCTCAGTTCTCATGACCTGGAAAAACATAAACTTACACAGTATCTTAACCACAATTGCTCCCTGGGGCAAGCCTAAAAAGGAGTGTGTAAAAGGAGAGAAAAATGTTTTTATTGTCATGGAACTATTAATACTGTGTTTTAAATTCCTAGTGGCTTTGGTAAAATTTGTCAGTCCAGTTGGTTGTGAGAGAGTAAGTACTGCACTTATATGTATATGATTGTTTCCATCTCTTGCTTTCTCTTCCATTAACTGAGTTCATCCCAGACACTCAGAAATGGTTAGATAAATGGATTCAATGCTTTCCTTATCTCTAGAGACCAAATTTTCAATACAGACTCTGTAGTGTATAGTATACTAGGATATAATATTTGAGATTTGGTTTCAATTGTAGTAGACCTAACCATGATTTATTTTCAGGATGGATGCTCCACATAGTCCTGCACCAAATAAAATCATCTAGATTTGTTGTGTCCTAATGGACTTCATCACAGTAGCATTTTTCTTGATATTTTCCACTACTGCCACTGTTTTATTTCTATGAACGGTAGGAAGAGCATGAGTCACAAACTTCAACTACCAGGTAGTCCAGGCCAGATGGAGCAGTCCTATAAATGTAACCACTATGTAACTTTCAATAACATGTATACATCTTAGTGCTTCATCTGACATGGAACCATTGACAGTTCTTGATGAGAAATGTAAATAAGAAGCTATAGTGTTCATAAACCCCCAAATAAGATACTTTAAAACATTATTTTCTTCTCTGTTATAAATTTGCTGTAAGTGTGACATCTGCAAGTGGCAATCATGTAACTTTCTATGACAAACACACTCAGGAGAGTCATGAAAAGCATGCTCTCAAGAATAAGTAGTATGTAAAGAGGGGAGAATATCTGAGCCTATTCAAAGTCTTTCTCCTTCAAAACTGAGGGGGCTTTTGTGGAAATTAAAGCATGCAGACTACTTCATACCTATGAAAAAACAACTGTTTAAGGATTTCCAGTAATATAGAAAATTCACTTGGAGGCTTCTCCTTGAGAACATAGTGGAAAATAACATCATGAAGATGTTATTTTAAAAATCATCTTTAAAACTTCATTTGTTAAAATAAAAATCACACTATTTGAACAGCAGCTCCAGTAGAAAAAGGATCTCTCTGGTGTAAACTTGAGGCAAAACTCTTTAAAGTTTGTATTATATGAACTTAAGAAGTTGTTTTACATTCCCTCAAGGAAAGGTAGAGAACATAGATGGCAGCCAGAGATGTGTGGGAAAGCCAATGATGGCAACTTTTAATTTTACATCTGTGCTAGCATATAATTGTGTAACTTCACTGGCTGTAAGCATGAAATGCCCAATTTCTACTTAAGCAGCTTCTAGATTTGTGAGAACAGAATCTCACAAATCCTGTGACTAAATTGCTAACTACATTTACCCACAACTGACTTCTCTTGCAGGTGATTGGAAAAAAACCAAAAAACTGTATTGAGCTACCTTCAAATATATGGTGTTAGGTAACCTCTGCTGATCCTCATTTCCTCCTTTCTCCCCTTTGCCACTTCCCTGAAACAAGCCAATCTCTAGCATTGGGCAGTAAATTAAAATGTGTAACAGAAGGTTTCCATTCTTACATGAAATTTCTCAGCAGGACCTCAGATTAGTGTTCCAGAACCGCCTGGAAAAATGGGGTTTGCAGACCTTTTAAACTTCAATTTTTGTCTTTTGATGATGAAACAAGGACTAAGCTACAGAAAAGCAGCATGGAAGGAGGGTGCCCCTAAAAAGAGGATTAACTGTGGGTGAACACTAATTAGAATTTCACAGTGACTTTTGCAACCGTGTGTTTACATGTTTGTAAATGTTATGATATAGGGAAAGTAATCCCTAATCCTAGATTATATTTGAAGTGCATTTCTCTTCTATGTGAACCTGTCTATACAGTTGCATCATTTCACTGTTCACAGATTCTTTCACCCCTGAATTGGTTAGGAAGTCTCTGACATTTTCTTATCTTTCTATCTATTTTTGTTCTTTTTCTCTTTGTCTTTTCTTGTTCACCTAGCCTCTTGCATCAGCTCACATTTCCCTCTCTTGTTTTCCCATCTTCCTTGCTCACGTACTTACCATCAAATACTAAATTCTTTCCATCCAGGCTTCTTATTCCCACTCCCAAATTTGAGGTAGCAATTTTACCATGATTTTATTTCAACTCTTGGAAGAGTTGTATCTTTTCATTCCTCTCTTTTCCCCAAAACATATCCATGTAGGTTCTTTCCCAGGTTCTAGGCATAGCAGGGAACCATGTCCAGTACAGACTCTTCTACATATCTCTGCTGTAAGAATGGGAAAAGCCACATCCAAGATCTTTCCCTCTCTTGTTTTACAGGGTCAGCCAAAGACAGTATAGCTCTGCAAAAGCTGACCTCAGAGAGGTCCGCTTTGACAGTTGTGTGAGAGCTTACCCTGTGCTATAAATCATTGCCAGTGATATATTCAAGGCAAACCTTTGTGTTATAGTTTTAGGTTTTAGTTTTATGTCTCATTCAATTACTCCTACAATATTTGGACATTTCATTAATAGCTGCTCTCATCTCATGTTTGAAAATAATAGCTTGACTCATCTGTTGTAGAAAGCAAAATCTGTGTGGATGGAATTGCATTTGCTGCACATATGCGAAGTAACAAGAAATTTTCTTGTAATGTTTCAATATTTGTAATAATATTAAGCCAATCAAAACAATCTGTATCCCAGACTTATTTTCAAAAGATGACTGAATCAAATACTCCAGGTTTCAATGTTGAAATTTGATGACATCTTATCAGCTTGCGAGCCAGAAAGAGAGAGATGACTGCCAAACATGAGTCTAATTACTAATTTTTTCCATGAGGCACTATTTCAAAATAGATTGTTAAAAAGATGTTTCCATTACTGCTTCTGGATATACCAATACGTATGGACCCTGGAAAGAAAATGATTCACTTCTAATAACCCCAAAAAATTAAAGTGAAGGTGGACAAATAGGAGTAAGTTTCCTAAAATTTGACCTCTTTATTTTTGTTCATGACTATGATGTCCACACTTTTTTTTTTCATGGCTCAGAAGTGATTCCAGTGCAAGGCAGCGAGTGTAAGAATGCATGCACCTGCCTCTGTCCCTGTGAGTGTGGGCTCGTCTCGGAAAGAAATACAACACAAAGTAAATTTCTCTCCATGAAATGTCTGAGCATTATGTAAAACTTCCTAGTTTCTGAGGTGTCTGAAAATTAAAAATGGTTGGAGTTTTTTATTTTCTTTTTTTTTTTTCCCAGTGTGTTCATTCCCTTCCATACATAGAGTATATAGGTCCCCAGTTCAACCTGCTGCCTGGACTCTATATGAGGCTGTTGTTTTTGTTCTTACTGTTCTGAAACTACTGTCTATAAACATGTTGTGATAAGTTGGTAACAAAAGCACTGAAATTTATTATATGTCTACCAGTGGAACATCAGGGAAAGGCAATAATAACCAGGCAAAGTGCTTCAGAGCTTTAGTGGGACAATCAAAGCCTCACAAATTCCCCTAAAACATAGGAGGAAATATTTCAAAGGCTTCACTTTATAGAAAAAGCTGCAAAGATTTGTTTCAGCAGTTGTAAAACTGCCAGAGAGACAAGTTTTGCCAGTTTCCTTTTATCCAAAACATTTTTCACAAAGCCTGAAAAATATTATCTTTGTATGTTCCACTACATTCTTATGTGAGTTTTCATCTCATCTGATTTGTCTGTCTCCTTGTCACTTTATGTCACTCACGTCTAAAGAATAGAGTTACCAAATCTAATGAATAAAGTAACGCAAAAGGCATAACCTAGCAACCACTGATTTGGGATGCCATATATTTTTTCATGATAAATAAGACTTCCTCTTACCAGAGTAAGCAGAGCATTCTGCTGCATATGATTGATAGTACCTGTTAGTGTCACTTCCTTACTTTCCAAAGCTTTCTGATGAATAGCAAAAGTGCAGCAGAGGAGTGAATTTTAAAAGTGTTTAGAAAGAGAAATTTAAATTCTCTCATCCAGGAGCATCACTTAAAATGTGCCAGAAAGCATTCAGAAGAAGGTTGCTGAAAACTAACTTACTATTGTTAAAATTAACACAAACATAATCATACTGAGCCTGATCCAGTCCCTTCCATACGATATCACATAATGGTTTTCTGCTGAATACAATTTGACTGCATCTTTTTGCCTGTCTAATTCTGATGATGTCTTTTATCAAAAGATTTTAAGGTGACCACCTGATATTCAACTGCCAATATTCTTAAATACAAGAATCAGTTGAGGAGACCCTACCTCAGGGTAAATGGAGGAATTTTAAATCAAGCACATTAATTTTTGGAATCTTTTCTTTGCTAAAAAACAAATATTTTATTATTCTTGATTTATTCAGACAACACCAGTAATAAGCTTCTTTCTTCTCTTGCTGGCAGAACAGAGATTTTGGAGGGTGTAATAGCAATGTTGATCTTTCAAGGCTCAAATACATTAAAAAAAAAAAGAAATCATACTAATAGCACTAAGAATAGCTGGGATACTTGGTCAACCTTACTTGATACCAAAAGTTTAGTCATTAAAAACTGTAGTGACAATGAAACAGCAGAAGTGTTCAAGTGATAGAAAAGGAATTGTCACACTTGGAAGATTTTGTCTTCCAGTTCCAGGAATTTATTGACAGTTTAGCAATAGTTTTCCATGTGTGGCACATCCTTGCAAGTGTCTAGGAGATAATCTGCACCACTGACTACTTAGATCTGCTCTTGAAATAAATCTTATGGCCTGGTCTCAGCTAGGACAGACTTTTCATATCACCATTTTTATTCCTAGTGCCCATGTGAGAAGGAAAATCAGAGATCAGCAGGGTCCAAGTATGGCCTTGAAGACCCCTTGTAAGAAACATGGAGCCTCTCAGTCCCTCCTAACCAGAAAATACCAGGAGAAAACTGATTTCTTTCAGCTTTTGTTGTCTCCACCTTATCTCTTTTCCTCTGCAGGGTGCTCTTTCCTCCCTTGTGCTTTTGCGCTCTGCACATTAGAATATTAGGTCAAACACCCTCACTAAACATTGTGCTGTACAATATTTCCAGTTTTCATTTTTGTGCTTGGTTTTCTCCTCATCTGCTGGAGACATCAATAGCAAAGTAACTTTTGCTCAGATGTTTGCTGTCTGAGAATGCCGGAGTTTATTACAAACAATATGTTAAATGGGGTTTCCCCAGCTCTTTCTAAATGTTTACCACATGCTCAAAAGTGCTAGTAAACAAAGGATGAGCTACTACTTTTGGAATTAAGAACAATTTCTTTAATTTCCCCACTCATTGTACACTATGAATAACAAGTTACAGAACCTAAGGGCTCTGTATTCTTGATTATGAGGAAAGTGTCACATAATGGGTTAATACTGATCTGACTTTTTCCTGGTACATAAATTGCATGACTGTATTGTCTGCCCTAAGAGTGATGGTTTTGATACTCGCAGTGGAAGCAGAGGGAGGGATTATTTGCTGTTTGCTGTGGAAACCACTTGAAATTCGATCTGTAGGCTAATCTAATTATAGTGAGAATGATAATCAGACTAGATGATGGGACTGGCTTCTATAAACTTAAACCTGAATGTACCTTATGTTGTCTAATTTTAGCTAGCTACAGTGACAGGGACATTGTCCTCTATTTTGCACAGCAGGTAACTGAGATTTTATACATCTACTTTTATACACAGGTAAAGATGTTTTTTATATATTTTTGTATTTTAAATAATGTATTTTTATATAAATAGACAAATTTATATTTTATGCATAAATATATATAATGTATTACACATTTTATGTTTCTTATATACCTATATAGATGTAAAATATCTATAATATACATCTTCAGTATATATACATAATCCAGTGGAAAACAATAGTTCACAAGAATGTAAATATTATTCTGCAATATCTAATATACCTGAATTTATTTTTTCCTACTAAGAAATAGTTCTGTTTAATGGAAGGATACACTATTTCTGGCACAGGATCCTGACTGCAAACTCCTGTAAGCAGGTTGTAAAGCTGCAGTATGTAACGAGGAGCCTTCAATCAGGTCACTCTCCACCAAGGGCCTGATGACACCAGCTTCAAAGCAGTGTTGTCATAACCTGTCTTCATGATGCAGGAATTGTTACCAGGCTTTACCTGGCTTCATTGTGCAGACTTCATCTTGAGAATCTATTAATCTATTTTGGTATTGATAAACCAACCGCACAGCTCAATTCCAGAATGTACAGCACTGCTGAATGTTCTTCTTTGTGCTACGGTCTTTCACATCACATTTGTATGGAGAGGTGTCACCAGGCTCCAAGTAAGAGGGAGCAGGAAGAGGTCATAAATTAAATTTTAGATTAAATTTTACAGGAATAAAACCTGTATTAAACCGTTATGCATTTGATGAATATAACTACCTATATAGTTAATTTCTGAGTTTTAATATTCTGAGTCTTCATTTACGGTAAAAAAATATTACAGGTTCCAACACATAAAGGGGATAGAACTTGCTAATGTAATTAATATGGCCACATATCAAGGCAAACAATCAATCACACCTATTGCTAAGCAAATGTGTCAAAAAAAGCATACATATAAAAATAAGCTTGGAGTGTAAGATAAGGGGACTATGCAGGGCTCGGGCAGCAGCTGGGCTGCCCATAAGTTGGTGCCAGCCTACAAGTGCAGCGTTTTGGAGCTGAAGCAGAGCCAGTGCAGAAGGAGGGATAACACCAGCATAACGCCACAGTCAAGGCAAATAGTGCTTTCCTTGGCTGAGTAAACAGGGGAATATCAGATTGAACTAGAAGGGAAGGATGACAGCTGTAATGAGGACTCTTTGGGGACGACAGTGTTTAGTTCCAACAAGGTGTTGATGAATCACAGTTTTAGAGAAGATATATAGTAGTTGTTTAAGGACTTGAAAAATGGATTTTAGTGAAAGACTCAAGAGTATAACGTGTTTTATTTAACCAAAAAAAAAAACCCAACAAAACAAACCCCCAAAGGATTAAGTGTTATTTGAATAGAGCCTAAAATTATCTGCATATGGAACATAAATCATAATATAAAGCTTAGAAATTGTCAAACAAAATATAGCACCTAGAAAATTTAGAAGAACACACAAATTCAGACCTGACACAAAACCTCCTTTTATAACTTTTATAAACATTTTAAGTGGAATTAAGCTTTACAACAACCCACCAACATTTGTTCTGGATTTTTCATCACTGGAAATATTTAAGCCCTACCCATGTTTTGTGTTATGTACAAGGTTATATGGACTAAATGAGCACAGTTCTCTCCTCTGATTTCTAATCTATCAAGAAAAATAATTGGATCACATTCCAAAGTTGATTTCAGCCTTTACAAATCTATGTATCCTTTACAAATCTATGTGTCCTTAACAAATCAAAGGAAAAGTCCACCATGGAAGTAAAATTAATGCAAGATTTTAAAATTTCAGTTAATTAAACACTTCAAAAATGTGAATTAAGTGTTTGGTTGTACATTTTCATGGGTACAAACTTTACATATATATATAATTTTCTCAGCAGAGATCACAAACTGAGCTTATGAGAAGATAAGATACCTCCCCATCACATCAGGCTTCCAGCCCTGTAGTTGTATACGGCTGCGGTAGGGACTTTTTCTTACCACACTGAAATGTTTTCATGTCAAACTGAATCTCGTATTGAGAGCCCCACAACCCTCCCATGCAGAGCCAGGGCTGCCTCACTTCTCTTGGACTCCAGCTAAATAGACTGAATGAGGGGTTGTATTTAATCCATTTCAAACATCCAAATGAAATATGCTTATTTGTTTCTTATACGGGCTAGGACATATTTCATTTAAAGCTGAGTCTAGTGGAAATAGCAAGCGATTTGTTATCGGCTTCAGTGAAATTTGGGATTATACTTAGAGTACGCATGGGAAGATAGGCTTTCTGAAAAGAACATCCTGCAATCCCAATCACTTCATCAGGTGAAAATAATATACCTCCATATTATACACCTGCATGTTCTGAGCAAATTACTTCTTAAAGTAAATTGTGAGTTTTTGCTCCTACTGCTACTCTTGGAAATCTTTCCCAGCACTTGAAATATTTTGTCTCTAAAACCTGAAACCATTATCATCCTCTAACAACTGTTACCATGGCAAAAAAAAAAAAAAAAAGTTTTGTATTTGCTTTCATAGGTGGATACACATTGTTTTCTTAAGCTCATCCAATAAAATGAGCTGCAGATCAAGAGTTTATTTTATTAAGGTGGTGTTTTTATTAGAATTAAAACAGGAATTCTGGACAGCCAAATAATTAATTCTTTCTCATCAGGCTTCAAATCACCATCCAAACAGTTAGAGATTTTCCACCTGTGAAATGACAAGCATCTGGTCAATCAAACAAACTTTCACAGTAAACTTACCCAGTTTTTGCAAAAGTTGCCCAGTATCTCAACATAGACCGGCTTAAGACTTCTTCAGCTTTGGTGTAATTCACTCTTCTTTCTAGGGGCAATCCGAACACAAACTCGATTTCATAACCGTGCATTACTCCCATCCACTCTGGCCAAGGGAGCTTTGAGGATCGATGTTCAAAGAAATAAAAGAACGCGTTATGTCCTAGCTGTGCAAATTTTCTTGTGAATTCGAGTGCAGGACATATTATATTGTAGTCACCGATAATATCATCCATGGCATCACGGTAATGTTCTGGTTTTTGCACATTTTCCCAATCTGTGTACTGAAAAATTATCGATTCTCTTGCAAGTTGGCTTGCTACTGGGAAGGACAGAGTTAAAGCTGCTTCAAATTGTGTTTTATTGACGAAGCCATCGCTATCCTTGCTGAAGCCAGGGACTCCATATGTTAGAAATGATAATCCTTCATCTTTATTAACACCAACTAAGATCTGTGTTTGTTTGAAAAGGCCATTCTCAACCAACGTTTCTGGCATGTCTGAGAGAAAATCACCATCCACAGTTGGACAAAAATGTATTTGTAAAGGAGAATTATTTGGTACAACAGAATTTTCATTCTCTATTAGGTCCTTTGGGTCCTTGTCTTGGAGGCAGAGAATTAGCTCCGTCTCATTGCTGGTGGGACACCGGAGTTGTCTAGCTAAAGCCACTGTTCTGTTTCTGGCTTCAGATGCTGTTATTGCAGCCCAAGGGGCATTTGCAGATCCACTTTGCATGATGGCTCTTGTGAATAAAGGATGGCTTTTCGGGGAAAGGAGATGGTAGCTGACAGAAGCAGAGCCAGCACTCTCTCCAAATATAGTCACACTTTTTGGATTGCCTCCAAAGGCTGCTATGTTTTCCTGGACCCACTGAAGTGCCAATCTTTGATCAAATAAACCTGCGTTTCCAGGAGCTTCCTGGTTTCCTGGCAAAGCCAAAAATCCTAATGCACCAGTCCTGTAGTTCATGGAAACTACAATGACTCTTTCTACCCTGGCCAGAAACTTGCCATCGTAGACTGGTAGGGAAGTCGACCCAGTCTCAAAGCCACCACCATATATCCACACCATGACAGTTGCATTTTTGGGTTTGGGAGAAGGAATCCATACATTAAGGTATAAGCAGTCTTCACTTAAGTTGGTTTTTGGATTCCACATCTCTGTTCCAGGAAATCCTGGGTAAGTTGTATCTAAAAGTTGGTAACAAGAGTTTGCATGTTTTGTGGCATTCCAAATATCTGACCACTGCTCATGAGGTTCTGGTTTTTGAAATCTCAGTCTACCAACAGGTGGCTGTCCATAAGGTATTCCAAGGAAGGCTGTCACTGTTCCCCCAAGTACCTGCAGGTTCATCCCTCTGACTCTGCCTTTTTTGGTTGTAATGATGTTATCTTCAGGCATTACCTTCCTGGTGAACATATGCAGGAGAAGAAGCCACAGAAGAAATCTGGTATAGAGACTTGTGTCATTTGTCCAAATCATGATGCCTGAAACACAGGGAAAAAAAAAATCAGAATTAGTACTGCAATGTATTAGTAGCAGAGCCAAACTAGTTTATTCAAAAAGGGTGTAGGTCATCCCAAGGGCATTGAAAATAAGATGGTGCTGCTGCACAAAGATCAGCAGTCTTCATCCATAAGTTCTTGGTAGTTGTATTGCAAAGACTATGTTTAGTATTTAGTATTTGGTACAGTGCTTCAGAAAATCTTTGTTGCTAAAAAAACATAGAACTGAAGAAACTGGACCAGAGAAGGTAAAGTCATATAAGTAGACTGTCTCTACTTCAGTTAGCAGATGACTTAACCACTTATGTTTCCAATGGCAGGATGAACTGTGACAGAAAATGCCATGCCTGACTAGTCATTGTTCTGTGAGAAGCTACTTCGGCAATTTGTATTCTCAAACCAATAGAGTGATAACAAACATCACTAGGCACAGATTGTTCCACCCATACCCACACATCCCATGAACACTGAAATGGAATTTTAAGCCAAGTTTTAATCCAAGGATTTCCATGTCCACATCAGTTTTGAACTATTTGCTTGTGTCACAATATACACCCGGGTTGAGGCAAACCATTGAGGTGGCATTGCTATAAACTCAAAGTGTCGGGAGATTTCACTGTCCTGCTCATGTGTCTTAAGATCTGAACGTATTTTAACAGGTGAAGTACATGAAGTACCTCTGAAATGCCTGTCAGTTTGTCAGCTCCCGTGTGTAACTCCATACACACGTACACCAAGACCTAAATGAAACATCACTTTCAAGAACTTTTTTTTTTCTCTAAAACAAATTAACCATGTGTACAACTATCATAGTCAGGAAAAGCAGTCAAACTTCCACTACTTAGAATGAACATTAAAATGCTAAAAAGCCAAGGATTTTTTTAGTATATATAGGTAATTTAAGTATAGCTTGGTCTTCGCCTCATGAGAACTTCTCAAAGTGATAAAAAATATTACCCTAAAGATAAGGGTGTATGTGCTGATTATTTACCACATTTAAGCATACTAATGGTCCTATTTACCCCAATCTTTTCAGATGCTATAAAAACCCCAGTATCTTCCCTTTGAAAGTGAAAAGTCAGAAAAAGGCTATTCACATGAACCTATTTCTATGGCTTACATATTTGAAAATGCTCAACAAAGCTTCCTTCTATTTTTTGCTTGTTTCTCTGTCGTACATAGTGTACTCTGTCCTGCTACTTTAAACAGCCCATTCTTTGTTAATGAGAAGCACTTGTGTCCTTAAAAGGAATGAGACTAATCTCTGTTGAAAGTACAGCTGTGGCCTAATCTGTGCTCCTCCTGATTGTTTGTGTATTCTTGGAAATCAAGTAAGAAAATGCTGGGTGGGGGAGAAAGAATTATTTGGTGCAAAGATTTTCCTAACTTTGGTATAGCATCAAAAGAGCAGGGAAGAACCTTCAGAGACAATATTTTTAGCATTCATGTAAACAGATAGAAAATAGATAAAGTTTAGAAAATGTGAACATTTATGGTCTCTTTTTTTATTAAAAAAAAAAAAAGACAAGGTGGTGAATGGGGACAATAGACTTCAGAGTTGGTCTAACACTCCACCTAGCTTTCAGCTTGACTTATGGAAACCTGAAAATGGTCCCATATGTGCTAAATTTTAGACATGTGAGTAGTCAATCTGGACAACTCACATGGTCCAGCAACTCCCAAGGAGTCTGGATGAGCAGAGCCTCACTTCGGCAGCCTGCAGTACCTGCACAGGAGGCTCACATCATTTGGTGGCATTTAGCTCCCCTCTCTGTATGCCAGTCTTTTTTTTCCTCATCCATTCCCATAATAAAATCTTGTAAGAGCTGGGTGAGGAAAGGTACGTAAAGATTAGTTTAGGGATAAACTCTTTCATCCCATCTCATAGTCAACCAAGGCAACTCGGGTGACCGTGACAACTTTTAATAGCGGGGATCTAGCTGGGGATGCATGCACCCAATGCACAGCACTGTGAGATGGGAGGAGTAATTTTTCTAAGTCTGTTGTTTCACTGATGCTTTCTTTTTTCACATATTCACTTCTGACATACCACCCGGGACCAAACCGTAACAACACGCTGGAAATAATAAGGGATTTCTAGCATCATCATTACAAAAAAGAGAAAATGACACTAAGAAAAGCAAGAGACATTAAAGTTCCTAAAGCTTTGAATATCTAAATAGTAATTAAAATTAATTCCCCTCTGCACTTTCAGGTTAATTACAAAGGAATGGGATGGGAGGAAAACACTGTAGTATTGCAAAACACAGGGGCATAACTTTTGACCTTAAGAAGTTTTAGACAAGAATTTTGGGAAGAAAAAGACTAACAACAAAAATCAGTTCTGTAATTTTTTAATTAACTCTGCAAAAGAACAGGTGGCATTTTAAAGAAAAAGTTTGCAATAGATCAAGCTTGAATAACAGAAGTTTTGTACTATTGAATGAGAGGACTTGTCCAGTCTCAAGTTACTCTGCTAATATTAGCAAAAGTAGCAAGTGACAGAGGGTGATTATTACACCTTGAATGTATGTCAAATATTACCAGTAATAAGGTTTTTAATCCTGCTTTAAAACAAACTCAACAACATAACGCATACAGAGCAAAACAAACATTACTGGGTTATTACTATGAGAGTAAAAGGGTCAGAAGATTGCTTTAGCTCATCAACATTAACTGAGCAGAGATATATAATGTATTTGCATACTTTAAAAAGCTGCTTTTGTAGTAGTTTCCTCCAGCAAAAGTTAAACAGGCGGTACTTTTGTATTCTTATTCAGCAAGAGAATGCAATTTATTTCCATGACTGTTTCCTCTCCTTACAAATCTTCACCCAGCCAAAAAATCTATACACAAGACTATATAATCACTATTTAAATAGAAAAGATGGTTGAATTAATAAGTGACTTCTAGCTCAGCTTAATTTACTTAGCCCAGGATCCCTTGAATAATACCAAGGTCTGGTACACACGCCTGCCTACTTGTTCCATTTGCAGAGCAGAGTGAGTTTTCCCAAGAGAGCAACAAATGGGCAGAGCGTAGCATTTTAAAAGATCCCAATCCCCGTGCAAATCAAGCTGAACCGTAAATTATCCTGCCAGACAGAGACACGTAAATAGAGAATCACTTACCTCCCTTCTATTACAAGAACTACAAAGTTTGTAAGAGTCGGGATCTTTGAATACTTCAGGGAAAATGCAGTGTTCAGCTGCTGCTTTAAGCCCGTAAATTGGACAGTACTGACATTATAATCAACTGTTTCTGACACAAAGCTCGCGAGAGTTGGCAGCAGCAACTCGATCTGCGGGCAGCCGTTCCTTACAGTCTGACATCTGCTCAGAGGCTAATGGTGTGGCTGTAGAAACACTACTGAGAGAAACCCCTTCTGGAGAAAGTCAGGCATGAGCTTCTACAGGAAAGGGAAGAGGCAGTGATTTGTTCTTAGCACAGGGCAACAACTTTACAATCTAGAAAGATATTATAAATATAATAAAATCCTGCCTCTCTCCTTCATCTTGCTCAGACCACCAATCTCACCTGTACTGTTTTGCTGTCGTGCCGCTCAAGATTAACACCAAAAGTACCTCAAACTTTTCACTGTAAAGTAAGTAATTTTTGGCTTTAAGCAACTGTGGCAGATAAAAGAGGAGTGTCCTCTGCACAGACATGTCAACAAGTGGCAAGCGTCAGTTGTGTTCCTTGACTCGTGACCATCTGTATCCTATGGCAGAGATTGCATTGTCCTCTTCTGATGCTAGGGTTAAAAACGGTACCTGCATGGTATCACTCACTGTTATTTTCTCTTTTTCAGCTTCAAATAGGAAATCCCCCATTCTGCTTAGTACATCTGTTATTTTCCTTTTACCTTAGCCTCTTAAGCATTGTTTCCACCAGAATTCAGCACTGCAGGGGCAAAGCCAGTCTCAACCACAGGTCAGAGCTGTCAGGGTTGCAGCACATCTGGGGACATGTCCCACAGTTCAGTAGAGATATTTAAATATTCAATATTTTGAGGTACAAATGAAGGCAGAATAGAGAAGAGGGGTGGAGAAGATAAATTAATTCCAACCACCCCCCTTACAAAATGTCTTGTCAAACCCATGCCCCTGAACCACCATGTGAAACCAGAACCTAGGTGGTGGGGCTGCTGGCCTCCAGCAACTTTTCCACAATTTAAGTTTTTCTTTACCGAGAGCCTTTGCTTCCTCCAT
Organism: Syrrhaptes paradoxus; assembly: GCA_013400615.1. Lineage (NCBI taxonomy): Eukaryota > Metazoa > Chordata > Aves > Pterocliformes > Pteroclidae > Syrrhaptes > Syrrhaptes paradoxus. Next base: position 97,920 of record VZTO01025889.1, read on the forward strand.
TAGAGCAGAAGACAATTACTTTCCCTCTGTTTAATAATCAAACTACAGCTCTGTTTCAATTACACAAAAGCAATATTTGGCAATGCATAGAACAGAAATAAAGCAGAAATAAAAAGTTAAGTATGAAGTTTATAGACCTTAACATGGAGACTACAAATGATTTTTAAAAGCTAGCATGTGAAGTAGTGTTTTGATAGAGAAAAACTCAAGAAAGCATGGTCATTTAGTTTCTCCTGGTAATTTTACAGTCTGCCTTTAGGATCGGGTGTTTGAAGGGTTCATTGCAAGGACCTGTCCATTGGAGAGAGTATGTCCCAGTCTAAACCTAAACCACATTATAAATCCCTAAGCTTTTGGTATGGAAGTGTTCAACAGAGTTGATAGTTGGGAATTTAGAATTCTTAGTCGAGATTTTTATCTCAGTAATGTAAACAGAAACCTTTAATAACAAAATAGGATTACTTTGGAATGAACTCTAGTGGCAAGTCTTGCTGATCAAAACTTTCCAAATGCAGGGAATGTCTTCCTGGATGTCTTCAGGGAAGGGGGACATTAGGACAGACTATTTAGAGTGTTACACTTCTCCACTATTATACCATTAACTAATCTTAGACTATTATGCTGTACTTTTAAAGAAAACTAAACTCTCTTCTATAATTTTTTCCTTTAATTAAAAAATTAACATATAAATTAAAGTTTCACAACTGTGTGCTGTGAGAGGAGACACTTATTTTAGTTATTACTTAGATTACTAAAAATACCTGTGTGAAAATTAGAGATTAAATTCTTTTTAATGCCTTTAGTCATTCTGTGTAGAGTGGTCATTTTCTCAGTTTTCCTTTGGGAGCTTGAAAGGGAAAGACGCATAAACCAGCAGATAGAACACCAGATATGTGTATGTGGGTGTATATATATATATATATATATATAAGAGCTGATTTATATACATACACATATGTATATACACTGGTACTATTAAACATCTCTATCTGTCAATCTGCCTGTCTATAATGCTGGGGTTTTTTGAGGTTATGTATATTTTCATTTAAGGCAAGGTTCTTAAAAATTACCACCAAAGATACAAATATCTTCATTATTTCATGTGTACCTATAAAACAGACGTCACATTGACATAGGAATTTTTATGCAAGAGATGTCCAAGTCTCTTAAGAGATGAAAACAAAGTCCAGCTCTAGGAAAGATTGACCTTTAATAGGCTAAGAAGCTTAGAGAATTTAAACAATACATATTATAGAAATATCAAACATTTTTATTATGATTTAGCTCATTATTAAACTGCCCTTCAGGATATTACCTAAGCATAGGCAGATGTTTCCACTCATAAATATCCTAAATTATGCACATTCTGGGTTATCTTCAGGACTTGCCCAATAGAGCTGAGAAATCTAGGAGAGACAAAACTGTTTGGGAAAAGAGGTATCGCAGATATTTCTAGTGGAAAACATCTGTCTCTCCCCCAGGGTGTCCTCTGAGCTTTCAAGGTTTACTTGCACATGAGGAGTACCATTCACCAGATTTGATCCTGCCCTTCCAAACCACCTCCAGCCTCAGAAAGAGCACCTGGGCTCCTGTAAGGACAACTGGGTTGAGAAGCTTTGAAAGCGTCGCTTCAAAGAAAAGGATACCACATATGAAGCGTGTGCATGTGTAAGGGGATATTTACATGCTAAGAGTGTGTAAAAGTAAGAAAATTTCTTATTGTTTTTTAATTGCTGAGAGGAAAATCAAAAGGGAAATTATAGCTCACCTATGTGAAATGTCATTTGTATGAAAATGTGGGGAGGTTTTGTTTAAACTCCAGCCTTGGTAAGCTTCCTCTGGGGGGCTCAGCCATCTCTGATCTCTGACTGTTTTCATGCTGAGCACCTGTGTGACCTTGGCTCAAACCTCAAAGCAAACCGCTATGTGGTGAGAAAAAAGCTGTGAGGAAAACAAGTAAACTCCAGCTGTACAAGATATGAGAGGTGAAATTGCAGGCAGGGGTACGATTGCTGAGATGGAGACAGTTAAATGCTCAAGGACTCAGAGGGAAAAACAGCAAAGCTGCAAGCTGTGAAACCTTCAGGTAAAAAAACACAGAAGCCAGGAACGACTGATGCTCAGCTTTGGGGCTTGCATTCGCCTTATTCTGCTGTGCATATTAGGAAATAAATAATTGCCTTTGCTTTTTTATTTGACTATACCCTGCTTGCAGAGCATCTTTGCATGCCCAAACAGAGTGATCCCGAAAGGTTGCACCTTTCTCCTCTCTATTTCTTTTGCAAATCTCATACTTGGTATTGGACACAACACTTGTTTATACCCACAGATGCAAAACAGGGGCACCCTAAATAAACCTGTAGAGAGCTTAAGTGCTGCTACAGGTGATTGTAGTTGGTGGTTAGACTTGTCTGAAATTCTGTTGTTATTCTGGTTATTCAAATAAGTCTCACTCCAGAGGAGCTTCCAGGACTAGCAGAAGTTCCCACCAGCAGATCTGAAGGGTAATTTGATAATATTAGGAAAGGTGTCTTAGACACATACCATGAAAATGGATACCAATTTACTAAGTATACAGAAGATACTAACACTCATATAAGCCATTAAAAGTGATTGTATTTTCCTCTTATTGGTTCAATTATGATCCGCTGTACCTTTTTCCTTTTTACTCTAATTATATGTTGGTATAATTTCCTCTTTATTAGCACAATTATGGTCTGTACTTTTATAAAATTCTTGGAGAAATCAGAGCCAATGAGAAAATATAAACAGTTAAAATATAAAGGTATTATTATTAATTATTATGATTTCTTTTGAATGTTCACTTACTCTTAACTTCTTATGGTACTCTTACATAACTCGGTATTTTGTCTCATATAGAGATCAGATTCAATAAAGAAAATAAAAAATGATAAATGTTTACACAATATGTGTCTTGCATTATGTTATTATAGCCTAGCGTTTAGCTTGTAAGAAAACAGGCAAAATTGGAGTGTCAGCAAAGAGCTGAAATCTTACGTGAGCACAATAAAGTTAACTGAATTATAAATTCTTTCACAGATTTCTGCAGAAGATTAATTAATTGATGATATAACGGTTGTCCATTGTTGTTTTCTTTTTCTTTCCTACAGACAGTAAAGTTCTAATTGTTTAAAATTATGTAAAGACATCTGAATAACCAAGCTTGGTCGCTAGTAATCACCTACTGACAGCAGTGTGAAGTTCACAACAATTGTTCTACTCATACCCAAATTCTGTGAACAACTAATAAGTTTTACAGATAAATGAGCTAACTGGAATCTGTTAAGTAGAGTTTGTATCTGGAAGGTGAGAACTCGTCCCAATTCTCTTTCTTTATTTTAGACTTTATAACCAATATGATCCATCTTACAGTTTCTGCATCCACAAGAGAGATTACACATCTCTCATGAAAAATGCCTTAAAGATGTTCAAAGGTTTAGCTTAAGCCACTGCAGTTTTCAGATTTCAATTTCATCCAGCATGTTGAAAATAGGAATGACAGAATTGAGCCTTACGTCAGGACCCGCTGGGACCTGGGGGTGGGAAGTTAGAGAGGAAAGACATTCGGTGTGCCCTGGTACACTGTCTGAGGTCACAGCACCTGAATAAGTCACAATTACAGATTTTAGTGGAAATAGTTAGGTGTTTGCTACGAGAAAAAACTTTGAACCCATTGGTGCCCTGTCCTTGCTCTGCATGGCTCTGCAGCCTGTAGGAGAGGTGACTGGAGAGACCACTGCAGCTCATGTGCAACGAAGGCAGCTGGGCTGCACCTTTCCAACAGCTTTGCTCAAGTAGGAGGAAGGCAGCATAGATGCATCAGGTCACATGTTTTATTTTTCCTTGTTATGACAGCATCAGGTAAAAATAAAAATATTCCAGAGCCATTTTTTTCTTTTTCTATGATTCACAGCTTGCCTGTGCATTGCATGAAAGAAATATAACTTTGGGAAAAACAGATGACCCTGGAAGAGGTTGTGCTTATTTTGTTGCTGCTGCAGCACAACACACGTAGGCACACCCTAACCTCTGCCGTAGGGTTGTGCCCAGAGACCATTACACTTGTGAAAGCTCAGGCACTGCTGAGCGCTGTCGCAGTCCCATCAGAGAAGCAATCTTCTTAGGCTGAGTGACTTTTGAATAGAAGGCTGCTTCACTCTGTGGATGTGCAAGTGGTGTGTAATCATGAAAATTTCGTTATAAACATCTGTGTAAAATTTTCAGGAAGAGGCCACGATTGGTGAACACCATCACAGAGCCATCTGCTCCAACAGCAGAGCTGTCAGAACAGGTGGCTTGGTGGTAAGGTACAGTAGACTCCCTCAGGCCTTGCTATATGTCAATGTATTAAGTACATAACATTAACTTAAAGGTAATCTGATGTTCCAATAGGATGCTCAGTATAAAGATCAAGGATATAAGACAAAATACTAAGGGCATTTTGATTCTAACAGTGTCCTTAAAACATTAATGATTATTAGGAAATATTCTTTTAGAAAAGAGGTAGAAGAATTCTTCGTCAGTAGCTCTCATTAGTTTATTAACAGTACATTCTGCTCATGATTATTCTGCCCTGTGCAAATTCCTGGTCGATTAGCCCACCCCGTAAACTTCTCTTTTCTTCCTGTCACCTTTGCACCAAGGAAATCATACAAGCCTGAAACAACGCTGACTTCTCCCAGTCCCATTTCCCCTACCACGTAGCAGCATTTTGACACCAAAACAAACCCGTAAGTGTATTTTCCCTTAGGAAAGGTTGCAGAAGGCTGGAACAGGAAAGGAAAACCTCAGTGCACTGACAAAGAATGTGGCACCATGGGCAGACCTTGCAGACCCCAGGTTGGGGAGAAGGGGCATTTTTAGTAGTTGCGTGAACAATAAGATTCTCTGCTTGTTCTCTCACTTTTGCCTCAAGGCAGGTTCAGGGCAGAATGAACAAAGACCTGAAGGACTTTCTATTTAGGTTTTCAGACCCAGGGATACAGGGAAATTAAAAAATGCACCCAAGATCATAAGGAAGACTGGATTGCATTCAGACATCCAGAAATTTAAAACACCATTCTTCTTGGTTTGTTTTAAATCCCTCCATGTTATAACTGCTGTGTGGTAGGTTTTCTCTCAATATATTACTAAATATTGAAGATGTTTGTGATGGTAATATTGAATAAAAGCAGCATTTACAGCCATTTTCCACAGTAAATAGAAGTCAGCCCTTGGGACTCAGAGGCTGCATTTGCTAAAAGTCACCACAGGCGATAATCGAAGTGACTGCAGAATACTCCTGGGCTCCTGAGCTGGTGGAGATACCATGGGAAAGGAAAACCACTTCAGAGCAGTTTGCCCAAGAGCTGCCTGCGCCTCTTGTAGGAGCCACCACCACAGCTGTAAATCTTTTGTGCACAATAATTATTCATAATAAAGGTTATAGTGAGGTTTTGGTCTGGAAACGGATTCAGAAGGCACAGATGGAATATCATGGCAAAAAAACACGTGCCTTCAGTTTTGCCAAAGCGGCAACTCACTTGCACCGAAGAAAACCCCCAGGCTGTCACGCAGGTGCTGCTGAGTGAGTTTTACATGGTTTGTCCTTCAGTGCCTATCCTGCAGGAACATGGCTTTAATGAAATGTCAGTCTATTTCCCAGTGTCGCTGAAGGAATAAATTGCAATGGCTAACACTGTTCAGTGAAAACATTCAAGTGATTTTAATTTTCACGTTCATGCAAAAAAAAATATATATATTCCCAGCATCAGCTGATGAAAACAATGAAGATTTTGAATGTCTCACAAGGAAATGCAAGTGGCTGCGGTGTTTCTTTTCTCATTAAAGCACACTTGTACTTTTATCAAATATGGACAGTGAAAGGGCATTTAGCAGTTATTTTATTAAGTGGCATCTGAAGGAAGCAGAAAGATGGGACACAGGCTGAAAACCACAAAGCAACATTTGTCAGTACATACAGCATATATCTATGTACCACTGAAGAACAAAGAAGTGTTTGTTGGAGAGAGGGTCAGCCAGAAACGAAGTCTGGAGTTTTTGGCAGGACCTGGCATCCCAACGGCAGCAAAAATAAGAGGTAGGTTGAGGGCAGGCAGTGAGAACAAGTTGTTCAGCTTTGGAGTTCAAGCATCTGCCTGCTAGCTCCTGTTGTCCCCACAGTGCCTCAAAGTCACATGAACTAAGCCTAACCTTGGCTCACACTGATTCATTTGCTATACATCCTTGGCATGGCATACAAGGGAATGTCAGTAAAAATGGAGGTGTTAAGGCACAGATTTTTAGCCCTGTATACAATATGTCTGGCATTGCTGTAGTGCTTCTAGCAGGAAGGACGCTGGCTCCGTCACGATGCAAAATGCCAGTGCCTACTGCAGTTATTAGCCTGTCTACCTTTGACAGGATGCCTTAAGAGTTTCTTCATGGGACAGCTGCTATATTACATCCCGTCAGTCCACAGGATAAAGCTATTAATGACTTTCAATGTGATACTCCATATCCTGACAATGCAGGCTATTAGGTTGTCCTTAATCACTGGGTGGCAGATATTGATACATCAACCCTAACAGCTCTAAAGATGAACGGTGCCAAAGAGTACTACCCACATCTGCAACAGTATATAATAAAACCATTAGGAAAAGACTCAAAATGTTATTTAGTTCAAAGAAAAATTATTAAATTTTAAGCCTGAAAAGTAATCTGAATTTTCATTTTCCAGTTTCCCACCTATTCTTAGGTTAATAACTGAGTGTTGCAACCAGCTTTTCAAAAATATAACAAAAAATATTGCTGCTCATTTTCCTGGCAGACTGCTTGCATCACTTTAATTTAGGAAGCAAATCATTTTACAATAGTCACAGACATGTAAATGAGCCAAAAATTGTGTTTATTTTGTTGCTTTCCAAATTTAAGCTGACCTAAATAATTTAATACAAAATTTGCAGCAATGAGAACACAGTTTGGTGGACACATATGGGAACACATTGAATTTGTACTGCAGAATTGTTACTCCTTTGAGTAAAAGATGATTCATCCTCTAAATGCAATGTAAATGCTGATACAGCATTCGCTCTGGTGGCATGAATGGCACTGGGAAAACAGCACAGACCCTCTCTGTGTTCCCTCCCTTCCACATGGGAAAAGCAGGGCTTTCTCTTACCCAAGCTTGAAAACTGTGCACATGCTGATTCTCTGGGTGGGTGTTTGATACTCAATTGTCAAGACTGGCAGATGTCCCCAAGTAGTATATTAAGTTATTGCTTGCTGACAAACTCTTTTTGCTAATATGAAAATATGGAATAGCTTTAGCAAACAGGAGGGAAAACAGAGCGGAGGACTGCTGCCATCAGCAGCGGTGTGTGTCTGTGCTGCCCCAGACACCACTCAGCAGTTACGGCGCTATGGGCTGATGGAGACGTCAGCTCAGCCCACCTGATCCGAGGTTCTCCATCCAGTAATAAACACTGTCACCTGCTTGGTGAGCAAAAAGCAATGTCTGAACTGATGGGCTGTAGTTATTGAGTGATGAAAATAAAATGTATTAAGCAGGCAGACCTGATGTCACTGTGCTCACCAATAATTTTTAGCAAACTGAAATATAATCTGGAGTTTTTCTACTGTGAAGCAGGATGTGTGGGAAGCTGGCACAAAGTCATTTCATCTCAGATGTGTTTGTTTTCTGTTCTTAGTTGTGGCTAGCTGTGGGATACAAGGATGTGGGAGCCACATCACCTCCCTGTGCTTCAGTGGCCTTTAGGGAAAGGTTATGAACAACAGGATTTGGTCTTTGACCATTTTGTCCTCCAATTCAGCACTCAAGGAAAAGAAAACAATTATTTATCCTCTTTCTTTTTTTTTTTTTTTTTTCATTTTACCCTTTTCCAAATCCCTTTGTACAGTTTCTCAAAAATATCTTCACTAATCTTCGGAGTATTTGTCCTATTTATGGAATGAGGTACTTCTCCTGTAGTAAACCAAAGTAGAATAATAAGCATTTTCATAAATTTCAGCATACTTGATATTTCATATACATATTCGATCACAATAAAATAAATGAAACCTAAGTGTTATCTTAGGTGTAAGTTTAAATGCATGAATCATATTTCCACATAAACTAGAGTGCTCTCTTGGACTGAGATTGGAAATCATACTTCAGCCACCAACAGAACTAAAGTACAAATATGAAGCAAGGTGGAACCTTAGCATTACTTGTGGTGGCAGTCCTATAGGAACCTTCACTGCACAAAAATAATGCTACTGGGTGACTCAAAGCACTCCAGTCTTTCATTGCCTTGGTAAGTATCTCTTAAAATGCCTTTCCTCTCGGGTCCAAACCCATATAGGCTGAAATCAAAGGTCCTTTCTATCAAGTTAAGCAAGACTGAGGAATCCGTGTTTTGGACACAGCCTGAGGATGAAAAAGGCTTGCACAGTCTTGCGCCAGCCCCAGAATTGGACTGACACTGCCTTTCTGCTTACAGTTAGTGCGCTTTTGTCCCATTCTGTATGATCAGTAAATGAATGTGTAGTTTGCAACGGTTTTGTTCGGTAACCACACCAGTGACAGCTGCATTGCTAGTAATAGCATAGCCTGTTCTTCTGAGACAGGGGGTTTAAAGTTAAGAAGGGCCCAAAGAATAACTGATTAAAAATAGCTGTTTGGACAATATATGATTAACATTTGCTGTGCTTGCGAAGACAGGATGAGAGGATCAAAGCTGTGATGATAGAGGAGGAACTGCTAACCCAAACGAGAGGAGAGAATTCAACACCTGCAAGGCCACGGAGATAAAGGGGACTGCTCGGGCCTCTAAACAGGCTGGGAACAGTCCTGGTCCTTTGGACTGAGACCAAGAGACCAGAAGGTGAAAAGTTCAACTCCGATGAAGACTCCGTTTGCTTCATCCCATCAACCACCGGATGACTACCAGGGAGCACTACGCAGGCACAGAAGGACTCTTTAGCTAATTATAATACGAAGTGGGGCTAGGCGGGGCAAGGTAATTAATATGAATGAATGTATTGCGAAACTTAACGCATGTGCAACATTTCAGGGAATAAATAGAGGGACAGGTTATGCGAAAAGGCACACATGTCTTTGGTGGAGCTATCCCCCATGCACCTCAGCGCTGAATAAACTGCATACCTATTTTACAACTTTCACGAGTTGTGGAGTTTTTCCGCCTCACTTCAGAATCAAGCAAAATAGAAAATGTAATTAATTTTGTTTGAAAATTCTGTCTGAACACATTTGGCACCTGTTTCATTTCACTGTCACATCAGAAGATACACTCTGACCAACATCACACACCCCGAAGACACAGAAGAAGGAGAATAAATGTTATTATTGGTGTTTGAATATTCAGTCTATGTAAATGTGCTATATACTTTGCTTGGCTTCATCATAATAGAAAAAGCAATCAAGACAAATGTATTTTTTTTCCTCTACACACTTTCTTGTTGTCTTTTTTTTTCCAAATTTTGCATTGTGCATATTGCAAGCTTTTCTTTTTACTTATACACTTCTAGCTATTATCTTGGAACAAAAATTCAAACATATCCAGTGCAAAATTACATGAAATGGCTCATCACAACAGCGCCTCGAGATTTCAGAGTCATAGGTGTTGGAAAGGTAGAGACCTATTAATTTATCTTTTTGCATATGCCTTTGCAGTCTAGTTTTTATATTTATTCTGAAAACCTCCGGTAAAATGATAGCTTACAAACGCATTAATGAAAAACAGCTTCAGTTCTGTACGAGCAATGAGTTTGTTTGTGGGGAAGGGAGAGTCTTGTGTTTTCTTGTGCACATACCTGATCTGATGCATTAGAATAACCATAAACCACCAGGTTGTGCTGTTGCCCTGAAGCAATGTGCATCACCACGCAGTTATGCTGCTGTGCTCATCTGATGGCTGTTATTCATCTGGGAAGACCCTAAAATCCTAGAAAACATTTTCCTTTTGCTTGTACAGCTCAGTATTCATAGGACCTTGCCTGGTTTTGTAAACCACTGTCAGTGTTTTCTGGCCATGATATTAAGGTACAGAAATATATTATCTGCACAGGCTTAGGATGCAAACACTGCAAAGTTGATCTGAGAACTGGTGCGACACTCAGTGCAATTTCCAACAAACCATCCTTTAATGTTCATCACTGCAGTTTACTTCCACTACTGCATTTCCCACCCCTGCATGGAAGGTTTCAGTTTTTCAAGACTGCATACTATTTCAAAAATCAGGAGTACACTGTAGAGAGGGGGGGATGCCTTGAATAACTAGAGATAGGTGAAGATGCTGGACACCACGGCCATTTGCAGTTGGAAACTCAATACTGATTGTCCTTTGAATCTTACGAGTGCCTCTGACATACTGGACTAACATATAATTTTTTTCAGAATATCCTCCAGATTACCCTTTTTGACAGCTTTTAACTGAGCTATTTATTTTTCTTGATAATTTCTAAATAGATCTATTTTTTTTTCAGGTTCCCCATTACACAGTTCTAAGCAAATCAGGACTAAACTGAGCAAGTACTTTTTTTTTTTTTTTTCTACAGGACTGATCACCTCAGGCAGTGGTGTGACTCAAAATTACTTTTCCACTATGTATGACTAAAGAAATACGTTAACTCCAGAGAAAGTATAATGTCTTTCACTAAAGAACAGAAATTTTATATAAGAAGAATGTGTAAGAATGTCCGTGCTGAGTCTAACCAAAGTAAAATCAACAAATGCCCAACAAATGCAAAGTAGAAGAACAGGTTAAATACATAATGACACATGTAAAACTTTCCATCCAGAAAAAAAAAAACAACTGAGTCTCAATCAGAAGTGATGTTTTTGTCTCTTATTGTCACCCAGAGGTTTTTCTTTCTTGAGTTTGCCCAAGCACTTTTGCAACTTTATAAACATTTGGCATCGGGAACATCTGGCAACAAGTTCCATTGTGTGAAAATGAGCCGTGAAAAACCGTTCCTTTCAGTTTGCTTTTGAACCCACCACCTGCTAGTTGTACATAGGATACTATAAAGAAAACTTGGCTAAGATTCAAGGCTGCAGCATGATACTTTCCCTCATAAAACTAGATCATTAGATAAGACCAGTTTTAGGAGTTTGTGACACAAGAGACTAGACCATCTTGCAACAAAAAAACCAAAACCAGGACCCCAAATCTTAGAGTCACATTTGGAGATTATTTAGTTTAATTTTAACTTCCATGTCACTAAACATTTGACTGTGTATTCTCTTCTAAATATTCCCAAACCTTTTAGCATCATTCCCTCGATACCCTTTTCACTTTCAACTTTTTGCTTGGTGCTGGAGCAGCTTTTCCACACTGCGTGCTTTCCTCTTCAACTGATGCAACACATACTGTCTTTATCTTCCCTCAACTTCGAGAAACACAGCTTTTGGCCCTCCTTAAAAAGAAAAGGGGAAAAGGCTCCTCTTTCATGGACCTTTGTGGGAATGCACCAGATAAGGAATTGTTATAACACAAGAAATGCAACTCAGGTTATTCAGCTCCCAGCGGGGAGCTGGTACTGTCCTGGCTTGTGGATCACACTTTAGTTGCAGATTACATGCTGCACAGTTGCTTTCTCTCCTAAAATAGTCTCCCAAGGAACAGAACTGTATTTTTACCTACCAGAAATGATAGCAGCACTGTTAGAGCCTGCTTTTTTACACCTATTTAGCTGAGATGCAAGTCTGTCCCTTCAGGAAGAAGGTAGTTGTATGTTGCACACTTTCGGATTTCCTTCTGTCAAAATTATTGAGAAGCAACTACTACTATGTCAAGTCCAGTGTTTTAGGTGAGGTGAAAATGTGAATATAAAATTCCAGAACATTTACAAAGACATGAAATAGGGAAAAATCCCCCCTGTTTGGAAAGGTTAAAAATCTTGCCTAACAGGTCTGTGCAATGCCAGCAAAAAAGCTAACAAAGAATAAAAGCAAACCTAAGGAGATAATTCATTGGAGTTTTAGGAGGCTTATGACACAGTTCATCACCAAAGCCTATTATGGAAATTTGAAAACTACAGGGTAAAAGGAAAATTTCTGCCATGGATTAAAAACTAGTCATGAGATAGAGAAAACAAAGGAAAAGAAAAAAAGATCTAATTCTTGACATACGGAGAGGTTAATATGGAGTGCCCCAAGACTTGCTGCTGGGACTGATTTTTGTCCCTTGAAATCCCTGGCATAATGCAAAAAGCACTGGCTTACTCAGCAAATATTCTGCACTTCTCTATTGCAATAAATACATGTGCTTGCTTGCTTTAGATCAGGCCCCTGAGTCTTTATGCCTGAACTTGTAACAGCACCCACAAGGCTATCAGGGCACCAAACAGGAAGCTTAATCTCCAAGTGGTTACACTTCAACAGAAATTGCTCAAGGGGAGAATCTGTGTTACTTGTGATTGCTCATAAATCAGAAAAAGAAAAAGACAATTTTTCTTTTAATCTATTCAGTGAGTCTGAAGCTCTACAAGGCAGATAACAGACATTTTCCCCTTGTATATTGAAAAAAAAATGTGGGAACTATGCTGCTGTGGAAAGCATTGCTATTATGTCTGAATGAATGGCATGCAGCATCAAAAAGATTCTTTAAATCCCAAGTAAACTCCATCTTAAAGGCTTAAGTCATACCGTTCATGTACACAGAAGTTAGCATGGAAGTAAATAGCATACAACTCACTCTCCAGTAAATGTAACCAACTGGAAAAAATGGTAGAGGAAGTTTCATGCAGATGAAGATTCATGACTCTACCAATACAGACTTTAATGGATTCAGAGATGGTTGTTTAACTCTCTCTCTAAAAAAGAATATAAACAACTCAGTAAAAATGTCTGCTCATTCTTCAAAAGCAGCCAGAAATGGTTGATGTGTTGCAAGCGACTGCTAGCAAAAAGATAAAGTCCAATTAAAAAGTTTGCTCTTGATTTTGAATTCAGTTTCAGTCACATCACAGAAAACATGGAAAATGTTCAGGAGAAGCGAATAGAAATGTTTTCTAGGTAACAAGAGCTTTGAAATGTGTAAAAGCAGTCTTACACACGTTTCTGCTCCTTTTTTGACCAACAAAACCAGCAAAAGTCTTTCAACTGTGCAGTGCCTCAAAAGATGAAAAGCTGCCACGGACACAGTGATTAGAAAAATCTGACTCAATTATCCTGTGCACATATATCAAAATAAAAATACTAAGTACAATGAATACTCATGATTCAGAACACAAATTGATGAACAGTCGGTTCAGCCAAAAAGTTGTCTTTGTGGTATATTTCATAGTTAGGAATCATGGCAGAAGGAACTGGTAGAAAACAAAGTTGAACATTTAATTTCCATTGTCAGCTGATGAAGCAATGATCTCAGAAAATCAGTTGCCTTATGCCAACGCATATTGATATATGTGACTGTGTAATATTTTCACATGCGTTATGAATAATGCTGCCTAGTGGAGGCCACCTAAAATATCCCATTTTTCTAAAAATGTGATTAGAAGAATTCACAGCTTGCACAGTACATTTGCCCTTTTGAGAATAATATAGAACTGAAGTCAATAATTGTATTATATGTCACGTTGTGTGTAGCACATGCAAAGCATCTGAGTTCTATTCACAATGCAAGATCAGCAGTCGTGAAGTCTCAATGGGCCCTGTAGGGGAACAGATGGAAATCAATAGTTGATATCCACCTAGAAAGGCATTCAGAGAGTATCCCTGATCTTTATTGGTATTGATAAAGATATCTACACAATTAAAAAAATAATATTCACAGTACTTTAAAAATACGTATTCTTCAATATCTCCTTTTCCTTTCTCTTGTTCTTAAATCCATGGATTAAGGTAAGGCAGAGATACTGGGGGTTTTTGTTAGAAATATAGCATCTCAGTTTCCTTAGATTCCTCAGTGTTACCTAGCTGATAAGAACACAGTTTAATTAAGCTAGAAGGCCTACTAACCATAACAATTTCAAAAGCATCTGTTTTCTGGAGCAGGCCCACTTTTTTTTTCCTTCTGAACATGCCGTTTAACAAAAATCAGGGTTTTTTCACAGCAACATTCCTTAAGACTTCCTACTTATCATGTCCAGACCTCTAGTGTTATAAGAAATCATTGTATTTTATTTCACACGTTGCTTGATTAAGCATAACGTAGTTTCTTGCCCACTTTGCTCTTAATGGAAGAGCATTTGACAATCTCAATCACTTATTATTAGAAATTGCTTTCCCATTTCCAGAATAAATGTGTACTAAACTATTTTTATTATGAGTGTCACAATTTCCTCTCATGTTTTCCCCTCCTAGATATTTCTTAGTGATTAAATTTATACGAAGGAAACATCTGCATCAGCTGCATCATTTTTCTAAGCTAAACCAACCGGTTTCAGTCTATCAGGTTTTTGGGGATAGGAAAGCATTTACTTTCCCCTCATTATCCAAATAAAGCTTGTCTACCCTCTCCCTGTTTGAAAGCATCACTCTTGACAGAGAGGGATCAGAAATATTTGCATCATTATCGGAAAGTACACGGATATCTTGCACTTCATGGCTTATTTTTATACAGCTATTCCGATAAAACTGTACTAGATTAACCAGAGCTGTCAAATCCTAGACTTGGTTTGATTTGAGAGTACCAAACCAAATAAGCTTACATGGTAGTTTGAGATGACCACAAATGCAGGAATACTAGAGAGTCCTCTGAGATGTAAATTCTGTTTTCTGGCTACTCTGCACGTTTCCTCGGCTGCTCTGACCCAGGACAAAGCTCGCCATCTCTGGTCTAGAATTCATCATCAACAGCAGTAAGCTGTGTGCTGATAACTGTGTTATTACAGTTTTATTTTGGAAAAGAAACTGAATCCACAATGTTTTCAGCATTGCAGAAAGATGTACTTCTTTGAAAATAGAATCCATACTTTTTTTTCCCCAGCCTATCACCATTTTGAAACTTCATCTTGTTTCTTTGAAGTCAGGCTGGTAGAGAGCAGTCCATCAAAAGTGACTGAGCTTTTCAAACACTTTTGAAAATTAATTATTCTACACAGAAATGAAAGGCCACTGGACTGCCCAGAGTCGTTCCTTCTGCCTTCCTTGCTTGGTTTACAGGAACCCCAGTTCCTGTTCTTGCCTCTGGGCTCATTGACCCAGCCCTGTTTTGGGTGAGAAAAATGAGGAAAGACCATTTCTTGAATCAGAGAAACTCTGGGAACAGGGATAAAGAAGCAAAGGGAATAAAAGTGGGGCAGGTGGTGCAAAATAGGGCTGGGATGACCTGGAGTCATTTGTCCATTATTTGTAAGGGAGATGGTCATTCAGCACCAGCACTAGATGATCTACTAATGTAACCTCTGCATGGCACTGACACAGGAGGAACTGGGTACCCAGACTGTTTTTTTCTGTGCTTTAGTCTGATTTCCTTCTCAGTACAGCTTTGCACCAATGTTCCTCTCTGGTAGGTACAAAGGAAACTGCTTTAGCTTGAGGCAGGAGGCAATCGTGTTCCCTGTCCACGGCACGCACCCTCACACACAAACACACGCACACCTCTCACTGGAAACCTCTTCAGATATTTTTTTTTTCTTCTCTTCAGAAAGCTGCTTTGTGTAATTCAATATTGACTGAAAGGATTTTCAATGGAAAATACATCCGAATTAAAATCAGTCACTTTAAACACATGGAAGGAGAATTGCTGCATAACAGTCATACTTTTGCCAGAGAAAACCAGCCATAGACAGGGAAGAAAAGCCTTTCTGAGGGTTTTACAACTGGGAGAGCCTAGGAACTTTATTTTTCAGAATTCTTAGAAATTCAATGATTCACTGGTGTTGCTGACTAAAAGAAGTACACTAGTTATGGTAGAAATGCAGAGATGTTTATGCAAAGATTGAAACAACGAGCAGCTCAGGGATCCAAAGACCCGAACACAGACACTGATTGTCCAGAAGCAAATATATAAAATGAGATTCATCCCAGGAGGAAGAACGCAAAGATTTCACTAAGCACGACTGCAGGATCAGGCGTGTTAATGAGCTCGGTTACCTACAGCATCGGCCTCACCACTGCATCAGCTAATGATTAACTTCGTCTGTGCCACGGCCCCTCTCTCCTTGCTGCAGATGGCCTTGGGGTCAGCAGGGAGGGAAAAAGGAGGGGAGAAGGGAAAGAGTTGAGCACGACTCGTGTGTCATGAAGAAGCCGAAGAAGTAGGAATAACCACTCCTCAGCTCTTGGCTTCAAGCAGTGAGCTGTCAGGCATGTTACATTAATAACTGTAATTTGTAACCGCAAAAGCTCCGGGATATCGGCAGTGCCTCGATGAGCTGTGACCGAGGATTAGCTGCAAATGACCTCCTTGTGCGGGAGGAGCTGCCCAGCCTGGGAAGCTCACAGCCTCCCCTGCAGAAGCCAACACCACTCTGGAAAGGCACCGTCAAGTGACAGTAAAACTTCAGGGTCTGAGTTTTGCTAATCTCACGGCACAACTGTAGCACAAAGAAAAATACACTTGAAAGTATCGACCTTATTGCCAACAGTTATGTGCCAGCAGAGTAGCAGGAAATCAGCTGAGAAGTGTTTGCTCTCTTTGTTCTGTTTTTAACATGCTTTGCACAAAAGACATCTGACAGTATTATCAGCAAGAGAGAAATAGCTGCAAACTGTGGTGTAATTTTAAGTGCATTTATTATGGCTGGATTTTGATGATTGGAAAATTCCCAGTGGGATCTAGGAGATGCAAGCAACGGGCATTTAAAACATTTTAATTCCACCTTCATGTCCTGCTAACACTTTAAAGAGAAAACTGTGCATGCAGTTTCCTTCCACAGTGATGCATAATTTTATCTCCTTCTGTTTACTCAACCCAATGCTAATTCTCACTCCAATATTACTGTGCAATTTTAAGGCTGACATTTATTTCTTTGACTATGATAGATTTAGGTGATGTCTTCTCCTCCTCTGCAGCACTGCTAATTCCTACACCACTCCCTTTTGCACAAAGCCGGGTACAAACCATCTCTTTGCATTTGCTTTTCCGCGCGTCTGTATGTGTTGTAGAGTCACTCAGTGCCCCCCCAGTGTGACACAGAGGTGCCTATATGTCCTTTGTGGTTGTCCGAGATGAGATTATTTAGTCATAAAGTATAATAGTAAAGTAATGCAATACATTTAACTGCCTATTCATTCTCCTAGAGCACATTTTGCATTTTCAACAATAAAGAATATAGAAAGGACCGACAACATGCTGCTTTTAGACATCAACAATTAGTTAATTATCTTTTGGGGTTCCCATAGAAGTGAACCCCACTTTCCTGCTTACCATTGTTTGTCCATCCTCTGTGGGCAGCTCAAAGCATAGGACAAGGAAGGTCTAGCAGGCTCTTCCAGGCTTTGGATGCAATTCCGTTCATTTTCCCAGAGCCGAGCTTTGGGATTCGCATGGCTGACTTTCGTTTTGAACCCTCAGCAGCTGGTTTGGTCCAGTGCCAGTGGCAATCTCTGCGTGACCAGCAGCTGCAGAGGGGACGATCCGGAGGTCAGGACTAAAGGACAGGGCAGCACCCGGAGCCCCTCATTGAGGAGCTGAGGACTCTGGCTGGTGCCACTCTCATTGTTTGCCCATTAAAATGTCAGACCCATGATGCTGGCAACAAATTAACATGGAAATGGGGAAGGAAAGCAGCAGAATTTGTTTATTTACCGGAAACTCCCTGACTGATAAAATCAACACTTCCACCTTTCCCGCTTTTAACACTTTTTTAAACTGAAAAGGAAACAGAAAAGACCAACCTCAAAAGTGGATTTTCTTGTCTTGCTGCTTCTTACTTTGAATAAAGGAGATTTCTCAGGCCAAGAACCAACTACCAAGTAGCCAAACTACTTATATCCGCAATTGCTGGTTTGCTTGCTGTCAGATAAGCGTCAGGTTAAGGAGCCAGGAATATCACATGACGCAAAAGATATGCTATTTTTTAATATGTAAATAAAGTACTGAAGTAATGACACTCTGACAAACAACTGAAGGAAACACACTTTCTGCTCAGCTTTGTTTACACATCTGTGCATTTCCCACTTTGCTGAGACCTTTGCATATTGCATCATATTTTTATAGCTGCTGATAGGACTGGAGTTTTTTGTTTGGTTTGAATATCTTTCCAAGATCTAGAACAAGTACATGTAGATTTAAATTTTTCTTTCTTTAACTTTTTGCAGTTTTAATTCTCAGGGTTGCTTTGCCATTTGGAATGTGTTAGATTCCACATTGCTTTTACTAGCAATAAAGAAGCATTCAAATCTACTGTAACATTGGAGTAACCATCAAACTCATTTATTCAATTTTCATATTGGGTTTACTTGTCTGTATAAATGTGGGGTGTCAATTCAGTGTTTGTCTCTGAGAAAGGGCTCTGTGTTCTGGTCAGCTAGCTGCTACGGCATTGAACTATTTTCTTTTCCACTTCCAATTTTCTGATGAAAATGAAAACAGTTGGTTTATTTTTTTTAAGAAAAACAAACAAGGAAACAAACAACCAAGCAGCATTCTCTGTATTTTAATTGAATAATGAAAAAAATTTACTCTGGAAATAAAATATCTGATAAATAATTCAAGTTGAAGGGACTCCACAGTTCAGTTCTCAGCAAATCTGCAATGTTGTCACTCTCGCATCCTCATCCTCAGTCCTGTACGTATTTGCCATCTGTATTACAAACTCTAAGGTCTGAGCCATTTCTATCCTGAGTTTTGGCCATCCATAAACAACCCAAGGAGGTGAAGCTGGAGAGAAGATTTGTTTTGCTCCAGCTTCTCACACGATCATTCCCAGGTCAAAGAGCATGTTGCTACCATACTCTTTGAACCCATGAAGTGAAACATTAAACATCATAAAAGGTTCAAATGTGACCATGTCTTAAGCTGCAGAGAGAGACTGAAGCTGCTCTTCTTTCAGTAATTAAGTGCAAATGAGTGTTTGCAGCAGAAGTAGGCACAGCCACACTAGCACCATGTTTAGCTAATTAAGCTAATGTTAATGATTAACTAGCAACAACAGAAATTGTGGTGGGTGACACAGACTATGAACTTTTTTAAGAAGAGGGATGGTGGGACCTTGGTGGGTCTTCTAGGTGCCATCAGCCAGTTTTAGAACTGTGCTGCCAGGTCTCCATTGACACTCATTGTTCTAGGACCCTTCATGCTGCCCAGGGTAAGCAGACAGGTTTTTCCCCATCATTGTAAGTTTGTGCCTTACAGCAACCAGATTGTTGTCCTAAACATGGTGTCTCTCTGGTCAGACTCTGATTATGCCCACCCGTGACATTTTCTGCTCAAGAATGATCCTGTTCAGTACCAGCACATCCAATCGGGATTTTTTATTTAAAGGTATGTATATGTGAGATGTAAAGATATAGATGCATTTTTAGCTTTCAGTGATATTGTGCTGAAAAGAGCTGAGGGACACCAAAGGAGTCTCCCAGGAGCAGAGTCCTGGGTGAAGCTGATGAGTGCAGCTGGCATGTGATTGCTGAGCGAAGAGGTGAGCGTGCTTTCAGAGGAAGGCTGGACCAAGGAAATAGTTTTTAGGTTGAGAAACTGATTAGGAAACCAGACTGGAGTTTCTGAATTGGGTTTTTTTGTTGTTGTTTGTTTGTTTATTTCTACAGTATTTAAGAAAACATGGCTGGGTTTATGTTATTTGTGAATACATATTATTACACCCAAGATATACTTCACTAATGCCAACGGTGTATTATTTTACAAAAGCAGACTGTTGGGGTTGCTTATTCTGATTATTATGCTGTGAAAAAATGTTCACTGAGACCAGGATATTTCACCTATGGATGTTAGACGTATTCTATATACATTAAGATGGCTTTCAGTATTGTAATGTGGATATATAATCTACACACACTTCACAAGACTGTACTGGCACTTTTGATCCTTGACCTGTTTATATATTAACTAGCTTAATTCTGAGAACTGTGTTCACGTTCTGTTTTTAAACAAGATACTTTGGCATGATAAAAAGATGCCTATTACAAGTCAAGGTTGTTTTTGCTCAACCAAAACAGCCACATTAATTCTAAATTCAGTGTAAACAAGAAAGAGAATAAATGTTTTCCAAGTAGAAGAACAAACCTGGCAAGGAATAAAACATATCCATGCTTTTAAGTGCACAGACAAGCATGTAGAAATACAGAATTTCGGTTTTGAAGAATGTCAGAACATTTTACAGTCTATGGTTTATGTGTTTTTTTGTTTTCATTTTCAGTTACTTCTTCATCTTAGAGTCTTAACCCTTAATCTGTTTCACTTCAGGTAGTCAGCATTTGTGCATATATCCAAGCCTGCACGTTATTTGAGTCTGAATTGGGACTGATTCTGAATGTCTTTTCAGACATATGCACATCAGAGCAATCACTGATTGAATTTACCTGAGGATAAACCACAAGTGCAGAAGACCCCCACTACTGACTTAATCTGACTTGCATAATAGCAAGACTCCATTGATGTCAATGGTACTATCAAAATTTGTGTAAGGATGAGATTTATTTGTTTTAATAACTTGTTATTACATCATTTTACACATCAGCACTTCCTTGACTTCAGGACAAGAAAGTAATCTCCTAAACTATACTTGGACAAAGCAAATACTTTCCGTTTCATAACTTTCTCTCTATAAAATAGATTTTCCAGGCGTCTTAACATCCTTTTTCCCAACACTTCCAGTTTTCATTATCAGTTTGAAAATTAGGCTGCGGAATTATACAGATTGTTCCAATAATTGTCTTGCCAATGCTGCATGGACCTATACTACCACTTCCCTGCTTTCCTGTTTTCCTGTCCTGCTCATGCCTTCAGGTGTTGTGTCTTTGCTCTTTCTTGCAGCACTGTAATAATACTTTATATTTGGATTATTATCTATGATTCTTGTTTCTGCAGTGCAAGATATGTCGATTTTTTTTAAGTATAGATATATGACACTGCAAATGTAAAAAACATATTTGTCTATTTTAAAATATATGTGATTTACACTTGAACACAGCAAGCCTTCCCTAGTATTTCTTTAATCCACAATTCATTTTATATTATTATCAAATCAAGACAGACTCCTGTCAGAAACAGCCAGAAACAATTTTTCAGTATGTCTTTCCATAGACTGTAGTAATCACCTATAGATAAAAATAAGGGTTTAGTGTTGCCTGAGTCTACTGCTGATCATTAAAAACGGTACTAGTGTGAGTGAAGTCCTATTCTTTAACACAAACTGAAGTGTGACATTGTATAGATCCTCCATTAGCGTAAAAAGTCATGCTGAAACCAAAATGAATGAACCTCTGATCATTTATACCAAGTAAGAACTGACATTTCCTAAGTTTACAAATATTTATCTGTATTTTAAATTACATCTTTCACACTGAAAGAAAAAAAAAATCTTCCTTATTTGTCATCTAAAATTTGTCTTTGCTTCCTACATTTGGTAGAGAGCTGGGAACCAAAACACAGAGGGTGGAAAATGGCAGAAGCTGCTGAACAGAAATAGCTACCTCCCCTATCATGAACTGCATTATGGAATAAAAGTGAGCTTGTTAAATTTTCTCTTTGCTTAATATTTTTGATTTGAACTCCTTGCTATGTGAATGAGTGGGTACATGCAAATAAACAAATTTACTAATGGTCTTTAGTGTTATCAATAATTTTAGAAACTAAAGACCTAAGAAAATAATGTGGCCAGAGAAGAAAAACCTCTGAAAAGAAGTCTTACATCACCTATAGACACTATTTCTATTTGAAAACAAAGTCACATAAGACAAATTATGGTAAAAAAATTCCTTGATTAACAGATCTTTGGATTACTGCTACAAATACCCCCATTTCCATCACTGTAAAGCCTTATTTCCCTCTAAGCAGGCAAAAAAGTTTAAAGATACTGACATGAATGCTAGATTTGAGAAAAGACTATAATCTTAATCAGAGCGGGTGAAAGCAGAGAGAGGATTGCACAATCAAAAGATACGAAGAGTGTTTATTCATTTTTAAGAACAATTTATCCTATGCTATTTCTGTATCCCTCATGTAGGCTTTAAAACATATGGAACTTGCACAGGAGGAGGCTGAAAGAAGATACTAGTCTTTTTAAGACAGATATATTTCTTAGTGTCGTGGGGAATAGGAAAGATTACTCTCAGCATTTCAATTGCTGGCATTCAGTCTGATTTTTAAAAGTCCCAAACCATAGGACGTCTATCTCTTCTATTGTTCAACAGTTTAATTTGCTGCATTTCCTGATATTTACATCAAGTGTCTTTCATTCTTTATAGTATATTCCCCTTACCTGTTAAAATTGTACTCCCATACAACGATTTGAATAATTATTACCCTTTTATAAGTTTATGTCCCCAGACACTTGAAAGCTGTTATTGTGTTTGTGCTTATTCCTTATTTGGCCAAGTTATAACCACTTAATTGTCTTTATTTTTCTTCCAACTTCATTTTTCACAAAAAAAAACCCCTAATTTTTTATTCTGTCTCTTCTCTGATTTCCTTCTAATTTAACATCTTTCTGGGAGTGTATTTCTCGTAGTTGCATGCAATGGCCATGACAAGGTTGCAGAAAATCATTGCTTTGTGTCTGCCATCCATGTCCAAAATCCTTTGAAGTCAATGGCTGAACTTCCATTGGATCCTAAAGTTGTATTTTATTTTTTATAATTTTTGTGACATCCTCTTGTTCATTACTACCGTTCCATTTCCCACAGTGCCTATTCTAATGGTTTATTTTTCTGTCTGCTGTATGTTTTAATATTGGTTTTTTGTTTGCAGGAAAATATTTTTACTTGTTTGATGATTCTTTTTTGGCTGCACTTAATCCATGTTTCCTATCACTCTCTTTTTATTTCACTGTCTTTACTGGCATTTCAAACCTTCTAGAATGAGCATAATCTGTGCATTTCACTAAGACCTTATTTATGCCCTTTTTTCTAAATCATTAATGAAGATATAAAGTAAACACAGACTAACAACCAGTGTTACTCCACTGGGCAGTTCCAACCATCTTGTTACACAGCTGTTTATTGAATTTTTTTTTCATTTGTCTTTTAGCCAATATCCAATCCACACACAATTGTCTCAGCCAAGTTGACTTGAATTAATTTTTCAATTAAGATTTCATGAGACAGTGTCAAATGCTGTACTAAAATCCAAATATCTGTCAAATCCTATACAATTTTTTTAATTTGTTTTTCTTTTTTTCCTGCTCCCTCTGATTAAAGCTCATTCCTTCAAGTGCTACACACAAAGACATCATCAACTGTTCCATATGTGTATGACATTAAAATTGTACCTGCCAACAGGTAGACTTGAATTGCCTATTTGTCTAAGGACCATTTGGCTCAGGGTTTGCAGACTGTGGAAGTGACATCTCTCTCCTCATCTCTTTGCAGGGTGATGCCAGTGTAAGCTGACAGAGTTACAGAGTTGTCCTAACTAAATCCACTCTCAGGCTCGTAAGTCCCTCCATTGTGATAGCTTACACAGCTTGAAAATATCTTCTGTTCATTCCTCATCACCATACGAAAAGCAGCAGATGACTTTGTAATTTCATTCACTGATTTTTATGCCAATGAGGGATATTTCTTTCCACCTGCAGCCATCACCTGGTGTCTGTGGTGTGCCCAAGTCGGCAAATGAAGGCTGCTTAAATCCAGGGTGCTGTTCACAAAAAGGTCTAAGGATCTGAATTTTGCCAATCTCCTTCATGTACATTAATCATAAGGTTTTTCTGTTGCTTTCAGAGGAACTAATCGTGTAGTGAAGGGCTGCTTATTGTTAATTTTAAAAGTCTAGCCTGGACATTTTAGAGATACTTTGTGTTTCTCCCATTGAGGAGAGACAAGGAAAAGATGATAGCCCAGCATATTTAAGTATTATTTAATATTTAGCTAATTCCTTTAATTCACTGAAAACAGTCATGAAAATAATTGTTCTTGGCTATATGAGCTCAGTGTATCCTGGATCCTCACTCATTTACAAAGAAAGTTTTATTTGACGGAAGAGATGGTAGCTTTCTATGGGCCTAGAAGTTCATATATATAT